>LPNX010104611.1:77444-143796 GCA_001517045.1 Pseudotsuga menziesii | reverse complement strand
TTGTCTCTTGTGATATGCTTATGTGATTGCTGTGCTTGTTATTCTCTCAGTGAAAAGATCTTATCATAATGCTAGCTTAAATGTTGAAAAACTAACAAACCCTACATGAAGGCCTTAATAAAATAAATGATTATAAGCTAATGAAAGTACAATGTGATTGGGATCATGCTATATGATACTTATAGTAAATGTTAACAATGATATATGTATATATATANTTTGAGTGAGACTAGCATAGGATTGTTCTCCTCATCAAAACCTAAATTTAGAGACCTGGATCAATAAATTTGGTTGGGTGAAACTCCGGGAAAGTCAAACCCTAGTTTGACACTGAGCTAGGAGAAACCCTAAATACTAAAAATGCTAAGTTTTGGTACAGTCGCTATATTACGAGATTGGCGAATTCTCAGAATTTGAAAATTGCAGGGGCCAAAGATAAAATCTTGGTGAACACTGTGTCCAAAGGGAAGCCTCTTATTCTCTGTATTCCAGGAGATATGATCTCTCCAAGTTAGGGTTCCAGCCTCTTCCAGAAATCATCCATAAACAGGACACCTGGGGAGATCTGAAATATCTTGGGCTACGGAGGTCCAAATGGAATTCATGAAGATGTTCTAGAAAGGGCACGGACTTTACTTTCTGCCTTCCGAATATCAGACTCAGAAGATGAACCTGTGACACTTGGCATGCCGTACAACTTCGCTGTTCTGAACAGTACTGTAATAGGTCACCTTGGGAAAAGGATCATAAATCCAAAATGGTGAAACAATTTCTAATGAAACTTGTGGTGTTGGATCAGGGACATGCGATGTTACCTCAGTAAGAAATTTCAGACTTAGAGGAGCAGTAATTTCAGATATATCACAGAAACAGTAACAGGAATTTCTGCAGAAGAAATCAGAAAATTAGGGCTTCCTGTTCCGGGAGTTTCCCTCCACTGTTTTCAGAAAAGGAGTACATTGGACAGCTCCATTTGAAGAGATCTATCTGTTCATCCAATCATATCTGAAATATTCCAAGCTTTTAAAATTAGGGTTTCTGTGACAAACCCTAGATCAGCAAACTCCAGGACAAGGACGGACACCTCAATCGGTAAGATCTAATTCTTTGCTATTTCCATTTGAGCTTCGTATTTCAATATGATATATCACATCAGCTTGGTGACAAGCTTGGGGAAGTTGACAACTTCCAAGAATGGAAGTATATGATCTCTCTGAAGAAAATGGATTGGACACCTACATGAGTATGTAGGTTCCAGTTTCAGAGGGAGACGAGGCCAAAGAAGACATCATGCTCATACTGCAAAGGATGATGAACCATCCAAAAAGAGATCCAGATATGAAAGTGAAGATTATTCAACCGAAGATGAATATGTTCTGATATCAGCTCTCACNCTATGTATTATTATTTACTAAAATAATTAATTAAATATTTAATACCTAATAGAGTCAAAATGGGAACTAATCAAAGAGTTCCTAAGTTAAAGTTAAATAAATCTTAATAAATCAATTAAACTTATTTCAAGAAAATAAATGATTCTTGATCTAACCGAAATTTAATTGTCCTTTTTCGTAAAGATTTTTAATAAAGACACAAGCCAAAGAAAGGCTTAGGGATCCCATTCTATTCTATGTGATCATTATTCTCCTAAGAATTTTGGGAGAGCATTTTCCGAAAAGAAAAGTAATTTGGTACATAACCTGATATCCAGATAGGTGAGGCCATACCTTTAGGAGCTCTAGACTACTTGGATGTTGGAACGAGCTCGAGGGGATCCGGATTGAAAACAAGAACGATTTAGGGTCATGGTTGGGTGGAGCATGGTATTTCCCAATTTATTGGGTTGGCAGATCTAAGGTCAAAATTATCTATGTTCTTATTAAATATGTGTGGTTGACTGTGTAGGGTCCTAGCCATCAAATAACTACAAATTGCAGGTATAAGGTTTTTTACCTTCTCTACAATTCTTACAGATTTTATTAATTAGGTTTTATAATTTGGGATTAAAATATTTACATTAAGTGTATGCTTCAACTAGGTTTTCATTTGTTTATGGAATGTTAGTATGAAATATCTCTATAGAAAACTGTAGGGACATATTTTATGTTAGAGGTTGATTTACTGCTTAAACATTAAACTTAGCCATTGTTTTCCTAGATAGGAATTTTATAGTTTAAATCCTCTTAGTATTGTTTTGATTGTCAAACAGAGTATACCTTAGACTTAAACCCTAGTTATTAAGATAACTAGATATTGTATATTGTTAAAAAAAATGAAAGGTTAAACTGCGGTTTCATAAATCTAGGTAAAGTAAACCCTAAAAACAATTAAAACTAAAGTATTATTACAACCTCTGCATCAAAACATTAAGATAAACTATTTATAAATTATAAATCTACAGACCAAGGAACCAATTAATATAGGCTCTATTTAAAAATAACTAATAAGCTACAAACTGAAATCTAAACAAACTAACGAGATATTGAATATTCTAAACCATTAAAATAAAACTCTCAAACATAAATTCAAAACGCTAGAAGATTTTATATTACCAGCAAATATGCTTTTGTTTCCACTTTTTAATTAAACCATAAACAACTTAACGTAATACCAAACAAACATTTACATAAACACTACAATCGCTATCAAAACATAGACAATACTAAGTATTATTAAGCCAACCCAGCCATCAAATCCTATTGAGGATTGACTACGGGATTTCACATATTTCTTTTAAAATCTTTTAACACATCCCAACCATCGAAACCCATGAAGGTTTCCTTGTAGGTCGTTACATATATTTATATCAAAAACTAAAACAATAAACAACAAATTAAACTAACTAATTACATAAACAAAATTATCAAGATAGATTCATTCCTTGTGCATCCCGCCAGTGGAATCTCATTTATAAAACCCTGAACTCACATTAACAAAACCAAGAAGCATCTTCTTACACCTCTTTTCATTAAAATCGAAATGCATCCAGGATTAAATCTTGTGAGATTCCCAAACCAAATATATCAAACCACAAGTATAATTCGTTAAACAGTCTAGGATCGAATCCTCTAGGATCCAATAACAAAGCAAAAATGCTGCGATTTATACAGTAAGGGATTTCCCTCTTAGGATGCCCAAAAGAACTTCAATATAACAAACATTTTAAATCAAATAGAGTTACGCTTTTTACATCCATTGCATAGTCACATTATAAAATATAAATAGATAAATATAGGTTGTGTATCGACGCCAAGGACCAAGCCAAACTTCATGCTTACGACCGCAAGGAAAACCCAAACCACTCGCAAGGAAAACCCAAACCACATCAATTAATGAACTCATACATCCATGTTTTTACCATACAGTACCACCATATGAATACACTACGTAAAATACATGGTCAAGCTATCCATGGTGCCATTGCAAGCAATGTCACTATAAGTAAAGAAACACATCATGAAATTTAAACATAGAGCTTCCATTAAATTAAACCCATTACAGATCATTGCAAAAACAAAGAATTTATACACAAAGCTGAGCCAAGATTCGGACATTCAAGCTCTTATTTTTCCCAAACATTTACATATGACATATGTAACATCCCCTAGATTCGTAGATAAAACATTTCTTCACAGCATGTGATTATAGAATTTCCTAGAAAAGCATTTAGATAGATGTTGGTACTCATACTTCTTTTGTTGTGCAAATCTATCGTCAAGCATCATAATAATATTATCTTGCTTAAATTGTTGCTCTACTCATACGACACTACGTTGTCATAATATAACTATTTATAATTGTTTTAGTAATACCGTTTATTGTTCTCATTTGTTTGGTCCACCCGATCTATCCAAAGGATGAGTCACGATATTACTTAGTCATCTTGACTAAAGCATAATTTCATTTACTTTGTGTAGGTGAAGAAGTTCTTAAATACTAAAGTTCCACTCTATGATAATATGTTTTATGAAGCATTGACCAAGGAACACTAAGGTTTGGTTAAGGATCCCTCCCTAATCCCATTATTTTAGTATTCGAAAACCATAAACATAAGTAATTATTTGTCCAACAAAAGTCTTATCCTAAAAATACTAATGTTTTGACATTTGTCATTGTAGGTTTTTCGTAAGGTAGAACAAGCAATAATTTGTAACATTACTATAACACAATTCCATTCTCCACTATGGTAAGTTGTGCAAAGGTGTCTAGATTTGATTTGATGCGATGGAAAATGTAGACAACCTTAAATTCAAGAATGAGTTTGTACCAAGTAAGGAGACTATTAAATATTTGTTTTAAGATAGACCCTATGAATAATGATACTTTCTCGATCTGTCAGTAAGGAGTTCAAAATGAAAACCCTAGGGGTTTTAATGCATTATGAAGTACGAGACAAGGCATCTTGTTGGGGTTTTGCATGGCATCTGTTGATCTTTTTCAATTTTCCTTTGGATTCTAAGGTCTCTTCATGAAAATACATCAATGGTGAATGATGTTTAGGGAACCCATCATTCCTGGTCCTTAAAAACCTTAAGATTATGTTTCACAAGGATTTGCTCGCTGGGGTATATACAGTTACTACGTCGATAATGGTGGAAGGGTAATTTTCTTTGTGCTTGAGAGACTAAAATTATTCCTTTAAATATGGTTTTATTATTTTTAGTTGACTAATCTTTGTAAGAAACAAATGCAGGTGAAACATAGGTCATTGTCAAGGGTCTTAGTGACTATAGCGTTGGGACTTCCAACTGGTAATACCCATGGTTAACTCTTTGCGTGGCTCTGTGAAGGCCAATGGGTCTTGTAGTATAGTTGCATTGTGTTTTAAACCTAGCATCGGCCCAACCTTAGGGGTTTCGATACTATATCTATGTAAATTTTAGAATGTGAAGGATGATAAGATTTACATATACTTCATTCTTTTGTTTTCTGTAAGTTTTAAGGAAAACTTCTATAGTTTGTTTGGCCCATGAGGGATTTTTAGTTTTGTTGTTAAAAATTCAAGGACGTGAGCAAAAAATATGTTGGTTTGGAGCACTATAAACACAATTTATTTTAAATATATATATATCTTTAATGGATCTCTAAAAATACTCTTAGCAGGGTGGGGTCCTGTGAGGGCTTTACATTTTTCCTTTTTGTGTTCTTGAACTGTAACATGAAGACTTTGATATTTTCTCAATAGGGTTTTGCTATCATCCATGGTCATATTTTTATTATTGACTTGATACTGCAAAAGACACGATTTGGGATGAACCCGTGAGAAAATTCTGTGTATATTCTTTACTTGGTTCGCTAAGCTACGTTGTACATTTATAAAATGCTTTTAATTATTCAGTCCATCACTTGTATAAGAAATGTATTACATAGCCGTGGAAATCTTGTGAGGATTTACTATTTTAGGGTTGATAATGGAAAGTCCTGTGTGGGTTTATACATATGCTTATAAAGGTTTGAAATGTATAACAACTTTGTTGAAAACACAGAGTATGGTCATAGCGTGAAACTTTTTGTTTATAAACTGATCTTATTTTCAGTTGCAATGAAAATAAGGTTTTTTTTATATGAAAGACTACCCTGTCTATAATTTTTTTCTTAATAAAGACAGAACGCTTATATTGGAAGGATTAATGTAAGCAGAGGAATTCTTGGATTTGGAATCATTCTTTAAAAGGGACCCGATGCCATTTATTAATTAGCTAGGTCTGCTTAATTTAGTTTACTTTGTTTAAATAGTTTTTATGGCTATGAGACGATAAGTAGCTCTCATTATTATGAACACTAGTGTTTTGAACGTTTAAAAGGTTAATCCCTAAGGCTACCTAAAATTTTGTTCTGTAGATAAATGCTGCAGAGACAACACCAGTTTAAAATTGGAACCCTATAGCCAGTGCTAAGATTTGTTGATAATCTCGATTTGGTGTTACAATAATAGTTTAGATGCTAAAATTTTTGGTTAAGATACCCTTAAGAGTTCTAGTTTAGTTTTAACATGTTTTACCATTAAACCGAGTTATTCTAGAATAGTACTAAGGAAATATGATTTAAAACATAGAGTGATTTTTATAAAAAATGAATAGATTTAGATTTGTAAATTTAGGTTCTTATGCAGTTAAAAGTTAATGTGATTAAAGATAAAGAGTACCTTACTATGAAAAACCATATCAGTGACTTGAAAAGTGTGCTCAGAATGGTGTTGATCAACCTATTGTTTCATGTGGTTTGATATTGTTATCCTCCAACTTTTTGTAGAACAATTGAAAGTTGTGTTGTATGAAATCCAAGTCATGACACCTTTCATCACTTATGTAAAAGTGATACTCCTTCAATATAACCCTTTTCTCTTTAGTACTATATGCCCCATATCTATAGGTGATATGGACCATTATGTTGATCTCATCTGATTGATAATATTGACTCTGAATCTTGTTCTGTGGTTGAAGAGTCTAGTTTTCCACAAAATCAACCACTAATAATACAGTTCCAATAGGAAATGTATCCCTGCATGCTCTAAACTGCTCATCTTGCCAACGAGTCACATGTACATGCTTTACATACTGTTGTGTCTTTTCAAAGAGTTCCTCCATGAAGTTGCATACCAGTACTAGGTAGATGAACAATAAAGATGTACAGCTCAAGAGGTTGTTACATATATGAAGTAGCAATAGATGAAGGAAAGAATACTATTCAGGAACTCGTTACTAACCTGAGAGGTGACCAATTGTATTTTTTTCTTTCATTCCCTCCACCGATATCATACGTGACATATTTGAATGACTGCAAGCTCACTTCATGTCTCCGAAGTTCATGCTCATCGATGACATGTATGCATTTGTCGAAAAATTCCATTCCACCACACCTTGGGCATGTCCCATCTACGCAAGGCCTTTGATAAAATGTGCAACCTTATGTCCATCTACACAAGATGCTATGGATAAACTCTCTATATGATGTTGGTGGTAATGTAGTTGAGCATTCCTGCATAAGAGTATTATGTAAAACACACAATATATGTATATATGTGTCATAATAATAATCGTACTCAATGTGATATCGACAATAACATGTGTTACAAGTTGTGTTTATTTTAACATACCATGGTTTGCATTTCTCGAAGGATATTTGGCCCAAGTTAAGTTCATTATGTTCATGCCTAAATCTCTGATATAATTCTCTTTGTGTCATGTCAATAAAATGTTTAATGTCAGGCTTACGATCCCTTGAACCCCTTATTAATTTTACTACATGTTTTTGGTTGGATGAAGGTCTACTATTGTCACGCTAAAACTCCTGCACCAGTCCCTTTACTGCATCAATGAGCTTCATATCGGAGTGTGGAAACATGCCAACGAAGGACCAAACATTTGTTTCACCAAAGTCAAGTTGTTCTCGTCTAGAACAATACCTATGGAGCTCTTTGATATCCAATCCTACAAGTTTGGATGTAGGCTTAAGAAGGCGAAGGGCCCTGGTGCTTTTGTTCACAATTGATCATGATAACACATGAAGATATACATTGCGATCCTTTGACCAAGATTTATTTCCAATATTACTAAATGCATCTACCAAAATTCTCACAACATGAGAATCTGGTTCACAACTGTTTATCATCTGTATCCTTAAATTTTTCCTAACAATAGTCATAGACCTAGATTTTAACAACGATATAAATAATCTACATTTATCTCCATCACATTTAGAATCAAAATATTTGACAAGTATATGTTTAGCTTGATATGCAATACTGCGTTTAAACAATGTACCTTCAAGTGAACCAATGAGACTTTCATCGATTTTTATACTTTTTGGAGTTCTTCAGCGTGAAGTTTCTAATGGAGGTAGCGAGGTAGGAATTGCACCCTGTACCATATCACTTGGTCAATTTGTCATTTGAACATGAGCTTCATGTCTTTCCGTGTCTTCGTGACAGTCGAATGGTGGCAACTGGGCCATAATTAGCGAGATGGGTGATAATTATTTTAAGAAATTACGCGGCTACACATTTTCACTACAGCTCACAGAAAGAGAATAACCTTTGAGCAAGAACTGAATTTCCTATATATACAAGCAATAATCTGGGTAGAAATATCGATAGATTTAGAAATGTGGCACGTGAACTATTTTCTAAAAGGATCTTGTGATCTTTAAATAGTGGCAAATTCATCAACAGAAGATGATTTTAAAAGTATTTATGTAGGGGATCTATACTACGACCTAATGTACAAGGTACAACATTTAACAAATTATATTGACTAACTCAGTAAATTGGATAATGAGAGAAATTTTATCTGTTATCAGAAGGGAATAATTAAAGGAAGACATCACTGTTTTTTCGTAAAATCTAAATCAAGGCTCTTACAATTTATCTAGAAGAGCACATATGACCTAAGTAGTACATATTTAATTCAGTTTTTAAGGTGTTGTTAGAGATTATAATAAGTCCCATTGAAGTGGTAACTATTTGTTATTTATTATGTATGTAATTATACATATGAGATTATCCTCATTGGTTCTAGTTTTAGTTATCTGGGTATCTAGTTATCCTTCTCCCTTATTGAAAGGATATCCAGAGGTTAATTTATATCCCAACATCAAGACCAACTACAAAAATCTACTTTTCAGATAAGAAAAATCTTTAAAGAATAAGTCTTAAACTTTGTTTAAATATATTTTTCCTTTTCATTATTTTTTACCAATCGAAATAGTTTGATATGAGCTTAGTCATTGGTCACTCATTTCATGCCTTAAAATAATGTATTATAAATGCTATTATATGAAGTTTTTTTTTTGGGTTTTCTTTGAAAATGAATTTAATTATTTTCTTCAATTAAGAGAACAATTACGCTTCATTAAAACTCAAACAAAATTTTTGTGATATTATTTTGATCCATAATTCAACATTAGATTGCATTCATATGATTATGGATCATAGTAAAAGACTTCCGTTTAATGAAAGACTATTATGCATCCTCACTAAAATAAATTACTTTATCATTATGCATAAGAGTTAATGCACACATTTTGTCACTACTTATTTTAAAAGAGATTTGAAACATATTAACATAAAGTGACAGCTATTGAATTCTTGTTATTTAAAAATTTCAATAAAAAATGAAAGGTTTGAACATGAAAACAGCATATCAACAAAACATTTTGCCCACATGAAGATGAATTATTTGTCATTCTTTTATTTTGGTTGATACTGTCTCCCTTGACATGTAAGGATATTAATATATGTTGAAATACCTTACGATCATGAAATATGTTACCAATGTCTAAATTTAGAGATAGCTCAAGTTCAATTTTGTTATTTCATTAAGCATGCCTAACACATGCTCTCTAAGCAAAGAGCTCTAAGTATCCTCTGAGGTTTATTTGTCACATGCCCTAGGGTTTACCTCCATCTCACATATAATTTATAATTAATTTTTTTAAGTACAAGGTTTTTAGATCAATTTATGATTTAGTTTTACATAGCTAACATAAAACCTACCTCCACTTTCATCTTAAGAAATAGCTTAAACTATGACTTAACAATTCCAAAAATAACATCTTAATTACGAAAACAACAAAATACAAAGCATACATTACTATACTCAATAACATATTTGCTTGTTTAACATGGAAAAATCTAAGTGTCAAGCCTGCTTGTCATAGTTTACAGCTTGTATGCATAAAGCATCATGTTCTTGAATATTCTAACTCTGTGCTTACAAATCTTACTTCGTTGCTGTGGTTAGTGATGGGTCTTACTTAGCTTATGAGCTAAAGCATTAATTACTTTGTGTTTATGCATGTTTTTCAAAGAAGGGTTATACCACCCTTAGCGTCCAAACAATTAAAACTTTAGGTGTTTAAGCAAGGGCTACAAATCCAAAGGATGAATTTGTAATACATAAAGGGAGTGGATCGTTTTATACTAAGCCTTGTCTTAGTTTTAAAATGTATATACCATGGTTCACATTTGTTTTGCAAAAAGGTTTTAAACTATATCGAAGGGTGTTTGTAGAATTCAGCATTACATGGAGTTAGGTGGTGAGTTATGGCACCCATATGAAGGGTTCCCACTGGAACCCCATTTTGATGAACTGTTTCCATTCTAAGCCTTCGTTAGGGATTCAAAAAGTGTCCCTAAAAGTAGGTAGGAAGTGGGATTCAACATGCGATAGAATTATAGTCGTTGCTCGGATCAACGAACCATTGACTTCGTTAGATTCAGAATATCGAGGTAGTGTTAAGGTTGGCCCTCTACTTAAGGTCCATGGACAAGGGATCATTTGTTTGGTCGATTTTGGAAACTAGGGGTTTGCTCAGTAAGGGAATGCCAAATTTTTGCACATGGGGGTCAACTTCGCATATTTCTAGAACGTGAATGTGTGGCTAGCATTCCCAAATGGAACATGCCTAAATATGCTTGCATGACCTACCAAAATCCCATTTTTATGCACGGTTTCCATTCTATGCCTCGAGTACGGATTCAATAGGTGTCTGTGAAAGCCTATAGGAGGTGGGATTCAATGCGCGATAAAATGATGGTTGTTGCTTGGATCGACAAGCCATCACGATACTGTTAGGGGTGGCCATTTACCATGGGTCCATGGACAAGGCATCATTTTTTTGGTCAATTTTTGAAACTAGGGTTTTTCTCAGTAAGTGAATGTTCAATTTTTGCACATAGGGGTCATCTTTGTGAATTCCTCGACAATGAACATGTGGCTAGCATTTACACATGGATCTTGCCTAAAAACGCTTGCATGACTCACCAAAAGCCCATTTTGATGCACAGTTTCCATTCTATGCCATGGGTAGGGATTCAACATGTGTCCCTGGAAGCTTGTAGGAGGTGGGATTCAACATTTGATAGAATGATGGTCATTTCTCAGATCCAAAAACCATCATCTCTATTGGATTTAGGACATCAAGATATTTCTAGGGTGTCCCTCTAGTCTGGTTCCATGTACAAGGGATCATTGTTTCGGTCAATTTTGGAAACTAGGATTTTTCTCAGTAAGGGAATGTCAATTTTTTGCACATGGGGGTCAACTTCGCACACTGATTGACCTTGAACCTATGGCTAGAGTTCCTACATGGAAAATTCCTAAAAATGCTTGCATGACCTACCAGAATCCCGTTTGGATGCACGATTTCCATTCTATGCCCTGAGTAGGGATTCAACAGGTGTCCTTAAAATCCTGCAGGTGGTGGGATTCAACGTGCGAGAAAATGATGGTTGTTTCTTGGATCGACAATCCATCGACTCCATTGGATTCAAGAGATTGGGATAGTGCTAGGGGTGGAACTCTACTCTAGGTCCATGGACAAGGGATCATTTTTTCGGTCAATTATTAAAACTAGGGTTTTGATCAGTAAGTGGATGTCCATTTTTTGCACATAGGGGTCAGCTTTGCAAATTCCTTGATCGTGAATGTGTGGTTAGCATTCCCACATGGAACCTACCTAAAAACGATTGCATGATCCAATGAAATCCCATTTTGATGCATGGTTTCCATTTTATGCCCCAGGTAGGGATTCAATAGGTTTCCCTGAAATCCTGTAGGAGGTGGAATTCAATGTGCGATAAAATGATGGTCGTTGCTCGGATTGATGAACCGTTGACTCCGTCAGATTCAAAACATAGGGATAGTGCTAGGGTGGCCTTCTACTCTAGTTCCATGGACAAGGGATAATTGTTTTGTCAGTTTTTGAAACTAGGGTTTTGCTCAGTAAGTGAATTTGAAATTTTTGCACATAGAGGTTAGCTTGAAGGTGATTGTAGATCTTCCCCTATTGAAAAAACACGTGTTGCAAACTATTATTCCATGTGTAAGTGTTGAGAATTATGTTACTTGTTGTGAGGTGTTGAACTTGACTTATTTCCCATCATTTTCAAGGAAGAAATATTCTTTGTTTTTGTTTTAATAAAGGAGAAAGGAGTTGTAAATCTATATGTGGAAGTGAATTGACCTTAGGATCTTGAATATCATTTGTGAAACTATAAATTGAAATGAAGGTTGTTTCCCTTATTAATTTAGCTTGGTCATCCAAGATATGTGAGCATTTGTACGATGAAATGGAGGAGACAATGCCATTACATCAGTAACCATGTAATGGAACATGTTTATGTTTAGAAACAAGTGGCCAACCTATTACGCCATTATTACCATATATATATATATATATTCACACTACGAATGTTTCGAATAATACTCCATAAACATAAATTTATAAAACAAGATTCAAAATAGTACTTCTCTAATCAATTTAAACTATAATAAAATCACACATAATTTTTGTCCCTTCCAAATTTGTTCCTCGAGGCCATTCATCAAATGCCATGTACATTAACAAAATGATAAAATAATGTGCAGGATATAGCCATAACCATTATTTTGAATCAACCTTATAATACTCGGATACTTTTAGGTTTGATGTGAATCTCCTGTATTTGTTAGATGAAATACATTATGCCAAACACTAATTTTATTTATGTAGACCACACAGGTGCATCACTTAGTGTTATATTTTTAACATTTAAGCTATATGATCTTAGGATCTTATCTGATAGAATAACAAGCACAACAATCAATCACAAGAGACAATGAACACAAAGATTTTTCTTGAGGAAACCATAAAGGAGAAAACCCCACAACTTCCTTGGAGATAGAATCAACACCAAAAGCAAAACCCAAATATACAAAGATGATCTCCCAATAATAGTAGTCTCTCTCTCTCTCTCTCTCTCTTAGTTATGCACTACAACTGAGTGTGTGATAAATAGAGAGGCTCACTCTTTATTTATACTAACTCTCATCTTGACATTAACTCAGTAGGGACAACTTATCTAGGAGAGTCTAATAACCCTAGTGCCCCACAACTGCAGGGACTTTAACCCTTGAACAATAAGGAGGGTTACCCCTAATGAATTTCTTTACATGACTTGTTTACTTTATTAATTCTCCTGATAGGATCATCAGGGTATGACATGACACAATTACATCACTGATAATCCCAATAGGGACATTGGGGTATAATATACAAGTGAATACATTCCGAAGTTACAAATACATCAACACTCCCTCTTAACTAGGACGGTATTCTCTTGACACAATTTATTATCACAAGTCTTATTCTCTAGTTCGTCATTGGATCATCATCAAGTTCTCATCATCAAGTCATCATCATCAATTCTAGATCATCACTGGATCATCATCACTGCTTTCTCTATCTCGAACAGATGGTGCTATCTCTCAATTCTACTCGTCATAGGAAGTTCTACAGAGCCAACCATTTTTCATGCTGGTTGTAGGCCTAGCCTCCATGTAGGTCTTCATCATCTTCAGCACTTATATCTGACCATGGAATGAACCATGTCATAAAGGCCCGCCCAACACTTACATATGAGCATGGGAGGAACACATCCAAGAACCATGTCGGAAGGCATGTCTAGAAC
Organism: Pseudotsuga menziesii; assembly: GCA_001517045.1. Taxonomy (NCBI): domain Eukaryota; kingdom Viridiplantae; phylum Streptophyta; class Pinopsida; order Pinales; family Pinaceae; genus Pseudotsuga; species Pseudotsuga menziesii. The sequence goes on along the minus strand of LPNX010104611.1, from coordinate 130,346 downwards.
TCACATCTAACCATGGGAGGAACACATCCCAAACCCATGTCAAAAAGTCCCAACACTCACATTCGACCTCATCTTGTTAGAAAGGATCTGCACTTACATGCAACCTCATCTTGTCAGAAAGGCTCTACACTTACATCCGAACTCATCTTGTAAAAAAGGCTCTACACTTACATCTGAACTCATCTTGTTAGAAAGGCTCTGCACTTACATCCAACATCATCTTGTCAGAAAGGCTCTACACTTACATATGATCATGTGGGAACACATCTCACAATCACATCAGAATGGATATGCACTTATATATGATCATGTAGGAACACATCCCGTAATCACATCAGAATGGCTCTGCACTGATCATGTGCGAACACATCCTATAATCACATCAGAATGTCTCTGCACTGATCATGTGGGAACAAATCCCACAATCACATCAGAATGTATCTACACTGAACATGTGGGAACACATCCCACAATCACATTAGAATGTCTCTACACTGATCATTTGGGAACACATCCCACAATCACATTAGAATGGCTCTGCACTGATCATGTGGGAACACATCCCACAATCACATTAGAATGGCTCTGCACTGATCATGTGGGAACACATCTGACAATCACATTAGAATTCCTATGCACTTAAATCTAACCATGTGGAGCCTAGCCTTCCACCATGTCAGAAATGCTAACGGACACATCAATTCCCTTTGGAGGGAACCTCGATCTGTAGAAGACTAAGATTCTCCCTAAAGTGCTCAAACTTCACTCTAGATAATGGTTTGGTCAACACATCAGCTATCTTCTCATCTGTTTCAAAATATTGGAGCTTTATTACTCATCTCTGCACCATATCCTTGATATAGTGATATTTGATCTCAATATGCTTCCACTTGTCATGGAACACTGGGTTCTTCGACAACTTCACACAACTCTGGTTGTCACAATATATACAAGTAGCATCCAACTGGAGATCAAATAATTCAGATAGTAGATTTCTCAGCCACACTACCTCACAACTAGCTGAACAAGCTGCAACATACTCTGCTTCGGCTATACTTAGTGCCACACATGATTGCTTCCTGCTAAACTAGGAGATCACACATGATCCCATACTGAAGAAACACCTTGAAGTGCTCTTCCTATAAATGGAACTTCCTTCCAAATACGAATCCACATAACCTTCCAAGTTAATCTTCTGATTGGACTCATACTTGAGCCCATAATCAACTATACCCTTTAGGTACCTTAGAGTATGCATTGCAGCAATCAAGTGAACATGTCTCGAATTCATTAGGAACTGGATCAATGTGTTCACAACAAAGGAAATATATGGTCTCGTATTCATCAGGTACGTCAAGGACCCAATCATCTAGCGATACATCGTAGCATCAATCAACTATGATGAAGCATTACTCGATAGCTTCAGATCCAATGCCATAGGTGTGGTCATGGCCTTGCAATCCATCATCCCGAATATCTTTAGGATATCGACCACATACTTCCCTTGTCCTATGGATATTCCATCAGCATTCTGCCAAACCTCCATGCCTAGAAAGTAATGCATCATACCCAATTCTTTCATCTTGAACTCAGTAGCCAACTTCCTCTCCGTGTCAGCAATCAACCCATTTGTTCCTGTTAAAAATAGGTCATCTACATATAGTAGGAGAATCATTAGGTTCCCTTCTTCAACCTTGTATTAAAGGTTGGAATCTTCTTTACTTTTGGTAAATCCCAAACTAGTCAAAAAGCTGTCAATTCTGTCGTACCACGTCTTGGGTGCCTATTTCAAACTATACACGTCTTTCTTCAATTTACACACATGAGTCTTCCTATCATGTGTCTCAAAGCTGAGTGGCTACTCCACATATACTTCCTCTTCTACTACACCATTCAAGAAAGATGTCTTGACATCCATTTGGTGTACTTTCCATTTTGTTACTGTAGCTAAAGAAAGTACTAATCTGATGGAAGTATATCTGGATATAGGTGCAAAAGTTTCTTCATAATATATTCCTTCTTTCTGGGAGAAGCCATGAGCCACAAATCTTGATTTATATTTCTTGATGCTACCATCTGTAGCATGCTTGATCTTATAGATCCATTTGGAATTCACAACAGACTTCCCCTCTAGTCTTGGGACAACATCCCAAACATCATTCTTCATCATTGATTGATACTCCTCGATCATAAAATCCTTCCATTCTTTCTTTTCTTCCACTTATTCATAGTTGGAAGGTTCTTTATCAATGATGTCACATAATAGGGATACATATCCGGAGTAGGACCGAGTTCTCTTCCTTTCTCTATGCATTTCTTCTGGAGCCCCATATCTCTTTGCACCTTGGATAGCCTCTCGTACCAATGCAGGTTTCCTCTTGTGAGGATTCCTCTCTTGAGGTGGATCTATAGGTTCTTGAGGTTCTTCTATTTCTCGATCTTCTTCTGGAATTGCTTCATCCATGGTTGTATCTCGGATCCTAGGTATTTCAGTTTCTTTAGGATCTTCAACTAGTCTCTTCATGGATTTGTTGTAAGTTGTGTCTTCATAAAATGTTACATCTCTACTAGTGTCGATCTTCTTGAATCTTGGGAAGTATATTCTGTAAGCCTTCGAGCTTTCAGAGTATCCCACAAATATACCCTTCTTTCATAAAGGATCTAACTTTGTCCTCTTTTCTTTTGGAATGTGTATATACACTGGACATCCAAATATTCTCAGATGACTGACTTCTAGTTTCTTTCCAAAAAACACTTCTTCAGGTGTCTTGTTCTAGAGTAATCTATGTCGAGTACGGTTTTGTACATACACAACTGTCCTGGACACTTCTGCCCATAGATGCATAGGAAGATATTGATCATGGAGCATTGCCTTTGCTGCTTCCATGATTGTTCTATTCTTCCTTTCTGCAACCCCATTCTATTGTGGATTATATGGAGTGGTCAACTCCCTCTTAATCCATGAATCTCTGCATAATTCCTTTAATTCATTTGATGTGAATTCTCTTCCATTGTCTGATAAAAAAAATATGGATATTCTTCTTTTTGTGGTTTTCAATCAAGGATTTGAATTCCTTGAACTTGCTGAATACTTCATCTTTGTTCTTCATGAAGTTGTTGCTCCTGCAACATTCTCCCAAAATTCTAAAAAAAATTTGGGACCCTCCTTTACTTCGAGTTATCCATTTTCCTTGCTTAGTTTCATGCTCTTGAGCTTTGCTTATGGATTTATGGCTCCTTCCCGAATTTGAATGCTAGAAATTGACTGGTTTTTCATAGTTAAGATGCTTAAAGACTTCCATTGAAATTGAGTCCCTGTCATTTTGCAAAACTTTTTGAAACTTCGTTGCAAAGTTTTCATGTCGGACGTTTTTCTTTTTGATTTTCCCAACGTTGCGGGTGTCTATCAGCTTCTAAGTTCCTTGCCCGTCCCGCCGTTGCGGGTGTTGTCCAGAACCAGAGTCGTTTGTCGACCCGCCGTTGCGGGTGGCCGTCAAGTCCGCTTGGTTTAACGTGATCGCTGCTTCGGGCGTCTCTAGATTCTTCATAGTTTCCGACAAGCCCCGCCGTTGCGGATCAGTGTAAATGCGTGGATCCTCGTTTCCCGCCGAACCATGCTCTGAAGTTTCGTCTCCTTGTTGCGGACGGTGGATTATGGAAGATGACCCACCGTTGCGGAAGGGTCCAGACTCCTGGCCACCCGACCAAGGTTTCCGCCAGCACCCGATACATGTTTTGTCGTCGCCCAAGGTATGTTTGAGCCATGTTCATCGTTGTGGGTGATAGAGTGGTAGGAAGTATCCGTCGTTGCGGGGGTTATGAAGCTCATGCCGCCCGACTTAACTTTCAAATTCGCCCCGACTGATGTGACTCCTCGCACGTGTGGTTCTGTTTATATATGTATGGCGACAAATGGGGTTTTTGTTGTTTTCGAGTGTGTTGTCGCGGTGAGACGAGCTGTCGTTGTTTGGAGCGCGTAGAGATTTGGCTGTTGGTGTACCTGTGTCCAGGTGGCAGGTGGAGGAGTCCAGCTTTCATCAGCTCACTTGTCCGGTGGATTGCCAGGTAGGATCTTGATACTTATCACCGTATTTTCAAAGTTTCGAATAGTTTTCTTCTGCGCGGTGGGGGTTTTAATAATTGGACCCGTCGTCCCGTTGCGCTAGCACGGGGAGTTTTCTCCATTGGTTGGGTTTTCTTTGGTCGTCTACCTGATAGTTCGCGCCATTGTGTTAGGGTTCCCGGGTCGAATAGCTCTGGCGGTTAGAGAAAGGGGGGTTTTCACCTTTATTTTTAGAGCCCGCGTTTCGGTTTTCTTTGCCGTTTCAATCCCATTTTGAGCACGAAGGGGAAGCAGGGTGCAGGTGCCGTCGTGCCGCCTGCACCTGGTTCAGTAGTAATGGGATCCGTCAATGATGGGGTTTTGAGGCGCAGATGGCAGTTACGCCATCAGCGCCAAACTTGATTGGGCGGACGAAATAATAGGAGCTGCGTTGCTGTTTTCTGTCTAGGGGTCGGGTTTGCACTAGCCACAGTCGCCGTGGTTTTTCTGACTCTCTGTTTACAGTCCGGGGTTGTGCGTCGTCTCGGTGGGTATTGGGGATAGCGCGACCTAGTTTTGCTATTGAACATTGAAAGCCTTGGTAGGGTAAAAAGGAAGGGTAGCGTGAGTCGGTTTTGATCAAGATGCCTGGTCCAGATATGGGCTCGTTTCCCATCGAGGTGGGTGAAGAAGGTTATCAACATAATATATTTGCTCCGCTGATTAGTCGCTTGCGTTCCATGGGCCGTAGGTCTGAAGTATCGACTGGTTAATCCTGGGGTTTTATTTTTTCTCTCTGTGTGATAGGCAGTGAAATGATGGTTGTATGATGCATCTGCATAGATTTTGGCTCATGTCGCTTCTATATATCAATTTCATAAGAATGGCAAGCCTCGTAATAACGTATTTTCTTGCCAACCTCAATATGACTGATAATTTAATGCATGTGGGATAAATCATAAAACAACTCATTCATAAGACCCGGTGAAGATGTGCCACAATAAAAAAATTTCCTGCTCATAACACATTGCACAGCACTTCATATTTGTGAATTGTTCAGTATGAAAGCTGAAGGTTGATTGTATGCACTGATATAATTCTAATATACCAAAAGAGAGTAAACTGTTGCACAAAGTTCATAAATTTGAATTACTCAATACCATGATGCTATACATTGCAGGAAGATCTTAAAATGTCTAAGAGACAGAAAAAGAAGGCCCCAGCAGTAGAGGAGGTGCCAGCACCAGATAAAGAAGCAAGAATTGAATACATTTATGAGGACACCCAATGTGTTACAGGGGTGGAGCCGGAATACAAATGGGGAGATATTTACAGGCTGATTTCCCACAGGGAAGTCCCAGATATGGGGCTTGAGGAGGCACCCATATATGCCAATATAGAGAAATCAACTATCATGAAGGTCGCCACCAGACCAGAGTTGTTCCCGTGCTCCGAGTTAATGAGATGGGTGCTACCACATACAAACCACGATTCAATGCTCATCTGTAACGTCGATGGCCAGGGCTATGCTGCATTTAGCCCTGGATATGTAGCTTTAGCTTACCATCTACCAGAGCCTCAGCTTTTCCTTACAGATAGATGGCTGGACGACCTCCGGATGGACCTTGTAGAAACCTTGAAAATAATGCTCTTACTAGGCAAGATCTTCCGACATAGAGTGACTGAAGATTATGACACAGCCACTCTCAGGCCCACTTACAGGTTCATAGATTTAATGCTAAACATAATCTTTGGGAGGGCAAATGGCAGACTGTTTAAGTTTGAATGGGTACCCCTAATGTTTTTTATAGCAACAGAAGGAACCATTTTCAATTGGGCGAGCATAGTCTCCAGCAACCTCTCCCTTGTGTGGCCATAGCTTCAAAAGGAAAGGAACAGAGAAGATCTGAATTTTACATGAACTCAATCCTAATCGATTGCATGCTATGCCACTAGTCTTTCCCCGGGCTTAAATGCGTTTGGGAGAAGAATAGGATGCCTGTATATGCAGCATATAGAATGTTGGGGGCTAATCAATACCATACTTTCTATCGAGAGATCTGTGAACAGTTTATCATGCCTCTACACACTCTCATATTCAAAAAGGAATGCAACTGTATGTCAGAAGAGGCCATGCAGGTCATAGAGGATTTTGGTGACTATTTTTTGACAGAAAATGGGATGTATTTGAGGATGTTTGGTGGGTCAAAGACCCCTTATCTGTTGCCCAAGTATGCAACAGATTATATCATACACAAGGAAGCTGTCAGACAAGTGTCTATAGATGGAGTCGGGCATTTCCTATTCCAGAAGAAGAAGTCTTCCTACCCTCCTCTGTCATTCAAGCTAGGTAGTTGCAGCTTTGCAAATGTGAAGCAGGCTCCTGAATTTATACAGGAACTAGAAAAGTTCCGTTTCGGGGAGATGACCTTTAGACGGAATGATACTCACGAGAGAATGGCCGAGCACTGTAAGAAACATAAAGTATTTTATGAGTACACTCATCACATTGACAGGGATGAATCTATTTTCAGGAGGGCCGCTAACATGACAGCGCTCGGTAAGAGGTTCAAACCACAAGGTGGATCTGAGCAGGAGAAAGCTGAGCGGGCTAAGGCTGAAGAAACAGCCAAAAGAATAAGGGAAGAAGCCCAGAGACTAGAGCAAGAAGCTGCAGAATGGTCCCAGAAGGGAGAAGAAGAAAAGAAGAAAGCTGCCCAGGAAGCAGCTGAAAAGGTAAAGGAAGGAGCTAGAGAGGCCGAGGAGACTGTCAAGCAAGCAGCTGAGGAAGCTCAGAGGAAAATAGATGAAGAACTTCAACAACAAGAGGCCGAGAAGACAAAGATGACACAACAGCAGGCTTCTAGATCACAAGAGGAAAACCCTGAGATACAAACCCTCCAAGTACCTACTACCGTCACCCCTACAACTCCCACACTCTAGTTAGTACCCTTTACACAGAAGAAAGGGGCAGAGGTGCCTGATTTCAGTACAGTGTACTATGACAGGGCCACCAAAAGGATCATGAGAAGAACCGAGATGAAAATAGGGGCAGAAGGGATGGCCAGTACCATGATAATCGACAAAGCTGTGATGGTCGGAAGAGACAAAGATCCAAGGTTTGTCATCAGGGCTGGGAAGGCAGCCATAAATGCTACAGAAGATAACATAGATCGTATGCTGGCAGAGATAGAATCCTCCAAGAAGACCACTTCTCAGCTCAAGGACACCTTGAGAAGGGAAAGAGAAGAGGGAAACAGACTAAAAAGAAAATACGAGCATGTACTTAAGGAGATGGGGGTCACAAAGCATGAAATTCATGCTATCCAGCAGGAAGCCCAAGCAAAAGAGAAAACACAAGAAGCTTTGGATAAGGCACATCAAGAAATTCAGGATTTGAAAAGTGAAAGGGAACGAATGAAGACACAGATAGGAGAACTGATAGAGCAGCAGAAGGACATCTACGAATCTAATACCTTATATGTTAGAGAGATGAAAGAGCAGCTAGAAGCAGCCAAGGAGCAGCAAGTAGATCTGCAGCCAGTCAAAGAACACATCTTGGCTCAGAAGGCTAGGATGCTGCAACTGCAAATGGCCCTGGAGGAAGAAAGGTGTCAAGTCCTGTAGATTGATAGCAGGCTAGATGAAATATTAAATACAGCATCTTATTTTGTGGATAGATCACAAGACATCCTGGACCAAGGTTTTCGCCAGCACCCGATACATGTTTTGTCTTCGCCTGAGGTATGTTTGAGCCATGTTCACCATTGCGGGTGATAGAGTGGTAGGAAGTATCCGCCGTTGCGGGGGGTATGAAGCTCGTGCCGCCCGACTTAACTTTCAAAGTCTCCCTGACTGATGTGACTCCTCGCACGTGTGGTTCTGTTTATATATGTATGGCGACAAACGGGGTTTTTGTTGTTTTCGAGTGTGTTGTCGCAGTGAGACGAGCTGTCGTTGTTTGGAGCACGTAGAGATTTGGCTGTTGGTGTACCTGTGTCCAGGTGGCAGGCGGAGGAGTCCAGCTTTCATCAGCTCACTTGTCCGGTGGATTTCCAGGTAGGATCTTGATACTTATCATCGTATTTTCAAAGTTTCGAATAGTTTTCTTCTGTGGGGTGGGGGTTTTAAGAATTGGACCCGTCGTCCCGTTGCGCTAGCACGGGGAGTTTTCTCCATTGGTTGGGTTTTCTTCGGTCGTCCACCTGATAGTTCGCGCCGTTGTGTTAGGTTTCCCGGGTCGAATAGCTCTGGCGGTTAGAGAAAGGGGGGTTTTCGCCTTTATTTTTAGAGCCCGTGTTTCGGTTTTCTCTGCTGTTTCAATCCCATTTTGAGCACGAAGGGGAAGCAGGGTGCAGGTGGCCGTCGTGCCGCCTGCACCCGGTTCAGTAGTAATGGAATATGTAAATGATGGGGTTTTGAGGTGCAGATGGCCGTTACGCCATCAGCGCCAAACTTGATTGGGCGGACGAAATAATAGGAGCTGCGTTACTGTTTTCTGTCTAGTGGTCGGGTTTGCACTAGCCACAGTCGCCACGGTTTTTCTGACTCTCTGTTTACAGTCCGGGGTTGTGCGTCGTCTTGGTGGGTATTGGGGATAGCGCGACCTAGTTTTGCTATTGAACGTTGAAAGCCTTGGTAGGGTAAAAAGGAAGGGTAGCGTGAGTCGGTTTTGATCAAGATGCCTGGTCCAGAGATGGGCTCGTTTCCCGTTGAGGTGGGTGAAGAAGGTTATCAACATAATATATTTGCTCCGCTGATTAGTCGCTTGCGTTCCATGGGCCGTAGGTCTGAAGTATCGACTGGTTAAGCCTGGGGTTTTATTTTTTCTCTCTGTGTGATAGGCAGTGAAATGATGGTTGTATGATGCATATGCATAGATTTTGGCTCATGTCGCTTCTATATATCAATTTCATAAGAATGACAAGCCTCGTAATAACGTATTTTCTTGCTAACCTCAATATGACTAATAATTTAATGCATGTGGGATAAATCATAAAACAACTCATTCATAAGACCTGGTGAAGATGTGCCACAATAAAAAATTATTGTGCTCATAACACATTGCACAGCACTTCATATTTGTGAATTGTTCAGTATGAAAGCTGAAGGTTGATTGTATGCACTGATATAATTCTAATATACCAAAAGAGAGTAAACTGTTGCACAAAGTTCATAAATTTGAATTACTCAATACCATGATGCTATATATTGTAGGAAGATCTTAAAATGTCTAAGAGACAGAAAAAGAAGGCCCCAGCAGTAGAGGAGGTGCCGGCACCAGATACAGAAGCAAGAATTGAATACATTTATGAGGACACCCAATGTGTTACAGGGGTGGAGCCGGAATACAAATGGGGAGATATTTACAGGCTGATTTCCCGCAGGGAAGTCCTGGATATGGGGCTTGAGGAGGCACCCATATATGCCAATATAGAGAAATCAGCTATCATGAAGGTCGCCACCAGACCAGAGTTGTTCCCGTGCTCTGAGTTAATGAGATGGGTGCTACCACATACAAACCACGATTCAATGCTCATCTGTAATGTCGATGGCCAGGGCTATGCTGCATTTAGCCCTGGATATGTAGCTTTAGCTTACCATCTACTAGAGCCTCAGCTTTTCCTTACAGATAGATAGCTGGACGACCTCCGGATGGACCTTGTAGAAACCTTGAAAAGAATGCTCTTACCAGGCAAGATCTTCCAACATAGAGTGACTGAAGATTATGACACAACCACTCTCAGGCCCACTTACAGGTTCATAGCTTTAATGCTAAACAGAATCTTTGGGAGGGAAAATGGCAGACTATTTAAGTTTGAATGGGTACCCCTAATGTTTTTTATAGCAACAGAAGGAACCATTTTCAATTGGGCGAGCATAGTCTCCAGCAACCTCTCCTCTTGTGTGGCCGCAGCTTCAAAAGGAAAGGAACAGAGAAGGTCTGAATTTTACATGAGCTCAATCCTAATCGATTGCATACTATACCACCAGTCTTTCCCCGGGCTTAAATGCGTTTGGGAGAAGAATAGGATGCCCGTATATGCAGCATATAGAATGTTGGGGGCTAATCAATACCATACTTTCTATCGAGAGATCTGTGAACAGTTTATCATGCCTCTGCACACTCTCATATTCAAAAAGGAATGCAACTGTATGTCAGAAGAGGCCATGCAGGTCATAGAGGAGTTTGGTGACTATTTTTTGACAGAAAATGGGATGTATTTGAGGATGTTTGGTGGGTCAAAGACCCCTTATCTGTTGCCCAAGTATGCAACAGATTATATCATACACAAGGAAGCTATCAGACAAGTGTATATAGATGGAGTCGGGCATTTCCTATTCCAGAAGAAGAAGTCTTCCTACCCTCCTCTGCCATTCAAGCTAGGTAGTTGCAGCTTTGCAAATGTGAAGCAGGCTCCTGAATTTATACAGGAACTAGAAAAGTTCCGTTTCGGGGAGATGACCTTTAGATGGAATGATACTCAGGAGAGAATGGCCGAGCACTGCAAGAAACATAAAGTATTTTATGAGTACACTCATCACATTGACAGGGATGAATCTGTTTTCAGGAGGGCCGCTAACATGACAGCGCTCGGTAAGAGGTTCAAACCACAAGGTGGATCTGAGCAGGAGAAAGCTGAGCGGGCTAAGGCTGAAGAAACAGCCAAAAGAATAAGGGAAGAAGCCCGGAGACTAGAGCAAGAAGCTGCAGAATGGTCCCAGAAGGGAGAAGAATAAAAGAAGAAAGCTGCCCAGGAAGCAGCTGAAAAGGTAAAGGAAAGAGCTAGAGAGGCCGAGGAGTCTGTCAAGCAAGCAGCTGAGGAAGCTCAGAGGAAAATAGATGAATAAATTCAACAACAAGAGGCCGAGAAGACAAAGATGACACAACAGCAAGCTTCTGGATCACAAGCAGAGCAAAGCCAGGGTGAGGAAAACCCTGAGATACAAACCCTCCAAGTACCCAATCCCGTCACCCCTACAACTCCCACACTCCGGTTAGTAACCTTTACACAGAAGAAAGGGGAAGAGGTGCCTGATTTCAGTACAGTGTACTATGACAGGGCCACCAAAAGGATCATGAGAAGAACCGAGATGAAAATAGGGGCAGAAGGGATGGCCAGTACCATGATAACCGACAAAGCTGTGATGGTCAGAACAGACAAAGATCCAAGGTTTGTCATTAGGGCTGGGAAGGAAGCCTCAAATGCTACGGAAGATAACATAGATCGCATGTTGGCAGAGATAGAATCCTCCAAGAAGACCACTTCTCAGCTCAAGGACACCTTGAGAAGGGAAAGAGAAGAGGGAAACAGACTAAAAAGAAAATACGAGCATGTACTTAAGGAGATGGAGGTCACAAAGCATGAAATTCACGCTATCCAGCAGGAAGCCCAAGCAAAAGAGACAACACAAGATGCTTTGGATAAGGCACATCAAGAAATTCAGGATTTGAAAAGTGAAAGGGAACGAATGAAGACACAGATAGGAGAACTGATAGAGCAGCAGAAGGACATCTACGAATTTAATACCTTATATGTTAGAGAGCTGAAAGAGCAGCTAGAAGCAGCCAAGGAGTAGCAAGTAGATCTGCAGCCAGTCAAAGAACACATCTTGGCTCAGAAGGCTAGGATGCTGCAACTGCAAACGGCCCTGGAGGAAGAAAGGTGTCAAGTCCTGCAGATTGATAGCAGGCTGGATGAAATATTAAATACAGCATCTTATTTTGTGGATAGATCACAAGACATCCTGGAGGTGCTAACTTCAAGGATAACCAGAGTAGAAGATGACCAAGAAGTCCCAGCTGAACTACTAGTTAAAGATAAGAAAGCTTTGAAGCGGGACCATGATCTGATCGAGTTTGCTGTTATTACTACAGAGGACTTTCAGAAGACAGTGAAGAAAACGAAGGGAGCATGCACAGAGTTCTTTAGAAGAGCCCTTGTCACCTATAACCGCTGTCAAGTGGAAGCTGAACATAGGCTACACGAATTCCCTGATAATGATACACTTGCAGGGATTTTGCAGACAAGGCAGCGGGAAGAAGAAGCCAAGGTCCAATATATCAGAGCCCTTGATGAGCCGATCCCGAGAAATGAAATTGAACACATGGCCATTAGTGTACAGCTCTTGGAGGAGCAGGTGTGTCTGAACACGGCCAGGATAGAGGCTATTCGGAACCAAGCAGATAAGTTCGAGCTGAATATAAAATTCTTGGAGCCCCACTCATTTGAAGGACTCGCGGCTGAGGCAGTAGCGTGGAGGAAATTTTTGGAAGACTAAGCGGGCCCCTCCAAGTGAAAAGGACTGGTCAAACTTTGTATAATGTAATATTTTGTAAGGGGTTGAGGGAAAATGAAGCGTTGGGAAGCCCAAAGGCCACTTTGGGCAGCCCAACCATTTTTTATTTTGTATAAAACTAGGGAAGAGAGACAAGAGAAAGGGCTTTTTCCCAGTGACACTGGATGACCTATTGTAAAGAAGAACTATTTCCTTTTTGCAATAAAGATTGTAGTTTTCCTGTTGGAGAAAGTGTTGTGGAATTGTCCAAATGGTGTGCAATGGATGGCAGGAAAATGAACTATTTTGTTTTTCAGCATATGTCCATGAATTGTGAGATCGTTCTAACTCTATGACTTATGTCTTGTTGAATGATTTCTGGTTTATTTTGTGGAAAATTCACTTATAGTAATGCTGGTGCTTCACATAACAGTTAGCTATCTAATTGTTGGAATAATTTCTCTTTCATGTGTTGTAAATACAAGTCTCAGTCACCTGTAATTGTGTTTATCGTACATGTATATAATGCATTACTAAATCATAATCATGTTGGCTCCCCGGGGATAGGTAGTTAGTGTTTAAATAGAGTAGTTGTTTGTGTCCTGGTTGCATATGTGGTTCAGATGTTGTGAACGTAAGACGAGAGGTAAGAACCTGCGCAGCACATTATGTGGTTCCCGGCATCCTTATCACCCTGCTTTGTTTTAGATAGGCATATGCATTGCATATTAAGTCAAAATACAAATTCCGGTGGACCGGGCCGCAACCGGTAAAACCCTGTTTGTTACTTTGACCTACGGTAGCCGGACCGTAAACCGGACGGATTCCCTATACGAAACAGTCAACGGGCTAGTTGGGAACGTTGATTGGGGAGAATCCCTTACTGTTGCCGCCTGCTATTTTCCAGGCCTCAACAGAAGTATATCCATGTATTCCTATAAAAATCATCAATGAAAGAAACATAGTATACATACCCTCTTAATGAACTGGATGACATCGTACTGCTTACATCGGAGTGGATGATTTCCAAGTTTCCTTTCACCTTGCTTTCACTACTTGGAAATGTCTTATTTGTGTTCTTTCCTTTCGCACATCCCTTGCATACTCCTTCATTGTTTTCCTGTATTTTTGGAATACCTTCAACAACTTTGCTTGCAACTGGTAGTTACCTATAGTGCACATGTGCAAGCCTTCTATGCCAAAGTTCATTTGGTTCTACTGAGTCATGAACCAATTCTTGTTCTGGTTGGCCCTTTAATCTATATAGTCCTCCCTCTTGTTCTCTGATTATTACTACTACATCGTCGATAGTCTTTCCTTTTTTCCACGTGAGGACTTGGCCATCTATAAATGCAACTCTTATTCCTTTTGCATATAATGCAAAGATGGAGAGAAGGTTATTCTTTAGTCCTGGTACAAATAGGACATCCTTCATTTTAATAGAATTTCTAGAGTCTAATTTGTAGGAGGATTCTCCACTACCTTTTATCGGATACTAGTATTCATCCCCAAGTTTCACCTTGTGGGGTGATTCATGTTCTGATAGTTTCACAAAGGATTCCTTAAATCCCATCATATCTTTGGAAGCCCCACTATCAATAAGCCAATCATCCCTTCCATGTGTGACAGTTCCTGTGAGGGCAGAGATCAACACATATTATTCATCACTTGAAGAACCATCACTGTCTTGTTTGATTCTGTTCTTGGAAGGTTCATCATCTTCTTCAGCATGAGCATGATGTCTTTTCTTGTTTCCCTTCCTCTTGTGAGATCTATCTTTGTTTCTATTACAATCTCTTGCAAGGTGTCCACTTTCATCACATGTATAGAAAATGAACTTAGACAGATCTTTGTTATATTTTCTAGTTTTATTCTTCTGGCAAGAGTGCTTACCTTTGTAATGGTCAGTTCTACTTTTCTTGGATTGTACTATGAGAGATTGACCTTCACTTCCCATCTTTTCTTCTCAAGCTAATATTCGATCTTCTTCTTGTGAGCATTCCTCCCATAGTTTGCTAAACTTGACTAGCTTATTTCTGGCACATACCCCTTGAATGAAAGAGTCCCATGCCCTAGGGAGACCATTCAAAGTGGTCATCACAATTTCTGCATTCTCTACTTCATTTACAGCTTCAAGCTGTTCCTTGATTTGAGAGACCCTTGTAAAGTAATATGGGATGGTCTCTGCATTTTGGATCTTTACATTCTTCAATTGGTTTCTCAGATTCATCTTTTGATTTATGTTCTTCCCTTCAAATAACTTATTCATGGAATCAAACATCTCTTTATGTGTCTTTAGGGAGGACACCTGAGGTATGAGATGATCCTTGATTGAATCAGCAATAATCCTCTTATCCATGACCAATTTATTTTTGTGTAAGGCCTTAGCCTCATATTCCTTTGGAACTTGAACTTCTCCACTTATGTAGGAGTCCGATTCATTTTCTTCTAGGACCAGGGAGATCCTATACTTACAGGCTCAGAAGTTATCAGCTCCCTCAAGATTTTCATCAAGATTGGTATGATGATACATCTTAACATAGAAACTCAAATGGAAATGCAAAAGATTTAGATCTTACCAGGTTAATATGTCGGAACTGGATCTGGAGTTGAATTTCTGCAGAGCTAGTTTTCTCGTTCAGGAGCAGATTTAGGGTTTCACTTTCCTGGAGTTCTACCTAACAAAAAAATTTGATATTGATCTATAAACTTCAATTTTGGGGAGGAGATCAATCCAGGCTTGGGCTCATTCAAAAATTCCACTTCTATGGAAAGCCCTAATTTCCCGCAGTAGTGTCGGGTCAAAAACTGAAAATGCTCAGAATCAGATTCTGCTTCGACGGAAAGATACCCCCTAGAGAGGAGAGTCAACCTAGAATCCTTTTGCTGAAAATATGTGGAGAGAGATCCAAAAAGTAGGAAGCCCTAACTTCAGCAGCTACAAGGTGTCTTCTTCTTAGGTTAGCTCTGATACCATGTTAGATTTTTAACATTTAAGCTATATGATCTTAGGATCTTATTTGAGAGAATAACAAGCACATCAATCAATCATGAGAAACAATGAACAAAAAGATTTTCCTTGGGGAAACCATAAAGGATAAAACCCCACAACTTCCTCAAAGATAGAATCAGCACCAAAAGTAAAACCCAAATATACAAAGATGATCTCCCGATAGCAGTAGTCTCTCTCTCTCTTGTCCAAACTTCTTCTCTCACTCTCTCAGTTATGCCCTACAACTGAGTGTGTCTAACTATGTGATAAATAGGGAGGATCACTCTCTATTTATACTAATTCCCAACTTGACATTAAGTTACGAGGGTCTACTTATCTAGGATATTCTAATAACCCTAGTGCCGAGCAACTACGGTGACTTTAACCCTTGAACAATAAGGAGGGTTACCCTCAATGACTTTACATGACTTGTTTGCTTTATTAATTCTCCCTATAGGATCATCGGGGTATGACATGACACAATTACATCACTAATACTCCCAATAGGGACATTGGGGTGTAATATACAAGTGAATACATTCCGAAGTTACAAATACACCAACACTTAGGTGTGTCAACTTCGTGCATCCTTTAAAAGTTTGTTAGGTTGTTATGTGGGTAAGGTACTTCTGTATTCCACTTAGTTGGATTAGTTGCTTAGATGTGCTGGGTGCATATGTGTATTAGGTATGTTCCATCTTTCTGAATACAATTTAACATTGTTAGAATAACATTGTATATGCAATTGGATCATGGTAAAAAACAAATGAAATGTACATTTTTGTCATTATGTAATACTATAATTGTGCATTGTTCTCAAATTTATAACTGATATCTCGATGCAATCATAAAATCTATAAAAAATTGGGAACATTACACATAGAAACATTCATGGCAACACGTGTATAATCACACTTAAAAAAATGAACCATGAAGATCTCAAGAGCCTTGATATGAAATATTTTTTATATAATGAAAGTTATAATACAAAATATAAGGCCCATCTATGGCCTGTCAATGTACTTGTATCGAAATCATATTTGATGTACATGTGCAAACAAAATTACATCTGTCGTATACCACGCCCCTAACTCTAACTTCGGATTGTACATAAAAATACATATTTTTCTTAGACTAACACATCAAAATTCTAACTTTCTCTTGTGTTTCCCGGACCTTGATGCTTGTTTCCTATTTTGACGACCACTGTGCATCTCTGGTGACTGCAAATAAATGACAATATTTCTTGATCCGTGTTGGTGAAAACCCACCAACAAAACCTCATCGACAGGGGTTCTCACTCTCTCAATGCCCAACTAGCATGATCCCTTTGAGCACTGACCTAGACAGGTTTTACCCTACCTAGTAACATCCACAGAGTAAACAAAGTCTCACCCGAGATGTTCAAGGGAGAGCTGTTAGAACCAATTTTTTGGAAGTAAGGAGGGAGGATATGGGATCTGACGAGTTTAAAAGAATAACTATCAGATTACATAACTAAGTTAGTTATCATTAATTCATCTTCATAACTACAAGTCACACCATTTGTTTGTCGCAACAGTGTTAGCACAGTAGTATCATCCTTAAAACAACTTGAACCATTATTCAATAGAAATGCAACAGAATTGGAAGAGATCACAACAACATTAGTAAATCATAATAGAAATGTGACAGAATTGGAATAGATCGTAGCATCATCAGTAAATCATAACAGATTCAACATACTTCTCATTGATATTGCAGTAGAGAAAACAAAAAGACAATATTTATGCAACAACTGTCATGTCATATTAATTCTGCGCAACAAATCCAAAACAGATAATTCTTCTCCACAACAGGAGGCCATTTACATCCCAAAACTTCAGACAGATTGCAAATAAACAAATGACTCATCAAAACAATAGATAGATTGCACTAGATCTTAGAATTCATATCTTTGATGTCTCTTTCCTCTCCATGATGTCCCCTTTTACCATTGAAAACAAGCTCTATATATAGGCTTTCACCTTTACATCGAAGGTCCACTTCTAACTAACTTCTAACCACTAATGACCTACGTCCACAAAACATGGTCAACTAATATATTAAATATTCAAAAAAGATTATATTTCCTCCCATCGTGCTGATATGGCCTTGCGTGGTGTCGCATGAGCTTGCGTATCTACCACGATGCTACGCAACTCACTTACCAAAACCCCTGCCAACAGGCCCCCAACATAGTCTTGTGGCTTGTCCTCGAGCCACATCAGGTTGACAGGGTATATGTTGATGTCTAGTCCTTGAAATCTTTGAACTGCTGTGAGATCTCTCGAACCTCTAGCTAGACTATTTCGGCAACGCTTTGACAGTTGAGCAAAAATTTCTGCACGAAGTGTTCTTCCCTAGCCTTGCCATCGACCATCTGGCGACTCTCTTTCACCACCTATAGCATTGCAACTGCTTTCACATCCAACTAACCACCAACATATTAAAACTCATCTAATTGAATGCAGTGCTTTTGTTGGGGTTCCTAGGCATGGGTGGCTCTTTGCTATAGGTCCTTCAATTCTTCAGCCCACGTGATCTGCACCATCAGCAGCATTTCCTGCAATGACCTCTTCAGTGTTTCCAACTAGCCTTTAGCTTCTTGTAGCTGCATTGTTAACTGGTTGAGCTATTTATCCTAGAAAACATTTTTCTAGAACTGCGTTGTTTCCTCCATGATTTTCTTGGCTTCTTTCTCCATTTTT
Source organism: Pseudotsuga menziesii (assembly GCA_001517045.1). NCBI lineage: Eukaryota > Viridiplantae > Streptophyta > Pinopsida > Pinales > Pinaceae > Pseudotsuga > Pseudotsuga menziesii. The sequence goes on along the minus strand of LPNX010104611.1, from coordinate 112,303 downwards.
TCAAATTGGGTCGCTATTTCCTAAATAGAAGCCTTCCTTTTGGAAACCTGCTCTAGAGGTGTCATTGGTTGGACCAGGGATTTGAGCAGTAGATTGGTGTCCTGGAGCTAGAAAATAGTTTCCCCCAGTCACTTGGCCTTATTTACTGGGGTGAGCTCAACCATGCTCTCAAAAATATGCAAACAGGCATTAGTAATAGCTCGCTCGACCTCGCTGCATCTGGAGCACATTTGCGCTTATTCAATGATAAGATGATCTTGCACCTTGTTAATATCAGTAATTTCCTCAGCAGCCTTGCGCTATAGCTCAGCCTATGCCACCTTCAATGCGTCGATCTCTCGTACCTTTTCTTCCACCAATTGCACCCTGACCTGATACAACTCCTCTAATTCTTTCTACAGCTTCTCGGCTACGCTTCGTGACTGTACATATCCATCAGTCATTTCCTTCTGTCGCTTTGCCAATTCCTAGGTGGCAACATGCTGTAGCTCCACCAGTACTTGAGTAGGTAACTTGTTCAGGTCCGAGGCAATGTTCTGTATCAACCGCAATAACTGGTTCACTTCTTCCTTCCCTACGTCGATCGCAGTCAGGGGAACTTGAAGGTTTGTAGCTCGGGGATCAGTGCTGATTGATGAAACTTCCTACATCACATGTCTCATGGATGTCTTCTTGGAAAAAATATCAAAAATAGAATACAACCTATCTCTTACCACACCAAACTCTTCATGGTTGGACTCTCGTATTGCCTGCGTTGGAGCCTTAGAGGATTCAGTGACCATTTTGATGAGTTGCTACAATTGGTTCTCCATCCTTGACCGAATACTCCTACCCACATCATATTCTTGGTGCCATTTATTGCGAGTATCCTCCCAAATGCACTGTGCTTCGGCCTCAGGGTCTGTCAATGACTCATTGTCAGAGTCGTGAACAGTCAGCTCCTTCTGGACAGGCTCATCCGGAGCATCTGGTGGTGGCTCCTTTGAACGTTCCTCCTGACTCATGGGGTTGCACCATTCAGATGGCCACTTTTAAATGATAGAATCCAATTCTTCATCTGTGACTTTGTAAACCAGAGGTAGCCACTCCTTCTCGAGGTCCTGTTGTTCCTGAACGTAAATGGAATGTGGCCCAATCACGAACTGAATGAGCCGCTGGTACTTGGCTGTGGTGTAATTAGATAATTAGGAAACTATGATAGATATGGCTTGGAATGCTTCCCAATATACCCAAAAGTTAATCACACAGTCCATGTGTTGGCTAGGCTCCTCAACCCACCACAAATTCTAAAATCGTGCCCCGCAACGCACCTTCACCGCATCAATTGCCATTGGTTGGTAATCTTCGGGTTCCATCTAGGTGACAAGTGCAATGAGAATTAATATATATCTATATGAAAATGGCTTCCCAGCCTGAGCAGTGAGAGAATCATCGAGTAACTGGTTAAGCAAGAACAAGGACAAGTTCATTTGCACGCCTTCTGTGCATTTTTGGGTGCATGCAACCATGCCCAAGTTGCACTAGACTGGTCAATTCCCATGAACAACCTTGCTTACCAAAATCTGCACCCCGATATGCACTGCTTGTTAATTAATGCTATCAATGTGATAGGCACAACCATCATGTTGTAAGCCAAAGTGCTTCTTCAGCTGCTTGGAAAGCTTCTTGTCAGTATCCCTCCTGCATATATACTGCACTGGATCTTCTCCAGCCTTCAGCAAGCCCATAATGCTTGCAATTAAGTCTACTGTGATAGGAATGGGATCAATCAACTAGATCATCCCACCATGAAAACAAGCCAAAAGTTGTTTATAACACACATGAGATTCATTAAATCGCCCAAAATGAAGCATATTGATGAACCCCAACAATCCAAAGTTGTCCAACCCACTTTCCCATGGTTGAGGAATTCGTTGAATTGGGGCACGAGGCACTATCGGAACTGATTCATAGGGATCATCACAAACATCTTTAAGCAATAACAAATCATGTTCCTCAAACTTCAACTTGATCAAGGAAGGGATGATATCAACTGAGCAAGTCATCCCTTCTGGCAGCAATGACAATTTTGGTGGATACTGCTGATTCTTCGTAGGCTAACTCGGATTCGCTCCCAGATGTGTCAAAGTGACATATCCTAGGATATCATTAACAGAGATGCCCCTAGGAACCACAGACTCTATAACTCTTGAGCTTAATGGCTCGGTCCGTGCAGTCCCCTCTCGTTGTAGTCGAGCCGAAGTGCAGGTCTGCCTCTTCTGCGGCGGCATGGAATTGGGCTTCTGGGCCTGCCTCTTTCTCTTGGGGATGAACCAAGAGAATACCGACATGTTCATAAATCCTTCCTTGACAACCGTGGTACAAATGGGGGATTCCTGCTCACTAGAAATCTCAATTGTGTCGGGGTCTCTCAGCATGCCTTACTCCCCAAACCTTACAATGTTCCTGACGACTTCTACACCTCTACTATGAAACTCACACTCAATACTCTTCACAGCTTGATACTCTTCTCACTCAACTGAACTACTCAAAACAATGACTTCCTCCCTCATCCCATGCACTTTTTATAGCCATTTCCAATCTCAAACTCCTCATTGCGAAATCCACCATATCCATTATGACTATATCCAGTAGACAAGATCCTTTAGCAATATTACTCTTCTAATGGTTGGATTGACCATTAATGCCTGTCGCTTCAACACGCGCTTCCAGCTAACTGTTTTAACTACCTGCATTTATTGCTAATTTGACCAACCCACAACCCTACGGCTGTCGCAAGTGGTGTATCTTCTGTCGCTACTAACTCTAACCTTCTGTGGCCTCTTCCTCTAGGCTCGCCTTGCTGCAATCTAACAAAATCCCCCCTTTTTTTTTCAATGCCTCAAGTGATGCACAGCTCTGGCCCCATCCTATAGGGATTTAAGCGACTCCCATTAATGAGCATCAGAAATGTCATGCCATCTAATTGCTGTAACTAAACCACACCTCTAGAAGTAATGGAACAAACAAGATATGGACCTAACCAGTGCATCTGTAACTTACCTGGATGATTCATGAACTTGTTGTCATATAACAACAACAAATATACTTTCGCAAACTGTTTATTCTTAATGCACTGGTGAAATCCTGCAACAAAATGCTCCTCTTCGAGCTGGATCAACTGCACAATGCACTCTTCTAATGCCTCTACATCATCCATGATAGTCACTACAGCAATGCGTAGACTAGGAACAATATATTCCATGGGAATGACAGTCTCTTTCCCATCGACCAACTTAAATGGTGTCTATCCTGTCAGTCATTTACAAGTAGGGCGATAGGCCCATAGTACTACTGGAATTTTCAAGTCCCATTCATCGTGATTAGCATTACATACCTTTTTCAATGTTGTTTCCAAAATTTTGTTGAACACTTGAGCAATCCCATTCACTTGCATATGGTATGGTGTGTATGTTCTTATGTTGTACCTACAAATCCTCAGTTAGCGCTATCACATTGTGGTTGATAAAGTGACTTCCCTGGTCACTCATCAAGATCCTAGGACACCCAAACCATGTCACAATATTCTCAAATATGAACTTCACTGCTGTCACAGCGGTACAATCCACAACTGGTGCGACCTCTTCCCACATGGTCAGATAGTTAGTTATGGTAATGATGTATCATGCACTAGTCGTCTTCCCCAATGGATTAATAGGACCCATAAAATCCATGGCGCATTTATCAAATAGTTGTAGAGTTAACTATGGCACAAGTGGCATCTCATCCCACCGTGATGGTTAACCGATGCACTGGAAGATATCACAACTCCACGCATAGTCTGCGGCATCATTATGCAACGTGGGACACCATAGCCCAGCATGTAACACCTTCCACGTGGTATCCCTTCCTCCATAGTGACCTCCGGTGATTCCTGCATGTGCTTCTTCCAGAATGGGTCCCTGCTCATGTGGTAGGATACACTGTTGCAAAATTTCATCTGGTCCAAGCTTGTATAACTTTCTAGCAATCAATTGGAAATATGAATCTTTTACTACTAACTACTTCTTTTGACTGGTCGACAGGTCCTTAGGGGCGACACTAGTGGCCAAGAACTGAATGATTGGGGCACAATGATCTTCTGCGATGTCGAAAGGGAATAGTTGCACATCTATCAATCCATCATTGATATTGGTAGGTTCTTCTCTAGTCTCAATGAGAGATAGATGATCAGGACCAACATTCAACCTTCCTAGCTTCACAACTATTTCAAAGTCAAATTCCTAGAAAATTAATATCCACCGACAGATCTTCCCCCCCAACATAGGCGTATTGACCAAATATTGCAAAGCAAAATGATCGGTGAATGTCTTGAAGTGTCCGCCTAACAAATAGTGTTTGAATTTTTGCAAGGCATAAACCATCACCAAGCCTTCTCTTTCAGCCATTGTGTAATTTTGTTCAGTAAATGACAAATTTCTACTGGCATATGCGATTTTGTGATCCAGGTCACCCTCACCTGGTTTTGCAAGCACAACCCTTAGCACAACAGAAGAGGCATCAACATGCACATGAAACTCCTTATTCAAATCTAGAAAAAACAGCATGGGTGCAGAGGCCATCTTGGCCTTCAATGTGTCAAAACTTCCTTGCCATTCTTGACTCCACTCAAATGCAGCCTCTTTCTTCAATAGCTTCTCCATAGGGGCAATAATCACAGTGTATCCTTTGACGAAATTGTGATAGTACCCTATGTGCCCCAACATTTCCCAAAGCATCTTCACATTCGTCAGCGGCGACAAACTAAGGATTAGCATGATCTTCACCGGATCGACCAACAGACCTTCCTTACATACTATGTGCCCAAGTAGTATTCCAAATGGCGCATAGAAAATGCATTTCTTAGAATTTAATGCAATCTTATGATGTTGACACCATTCGAGCATCAATCACAAGTTGTCGAGGTGGTATTTGATTAGCCCATATACTATCCAATCATCTATATATACTTGCAGGAAGTTTTGAATAAAGTCTTTAAACACAACGACAACTACCCAGGAAAATATCGTTGCCGCATCCTTTATCCCAAAGGGCATGACTGTATATTGGAAACAACCCCATTTAGTGACAAATGTGGTCTTATGATGATCCTCCTTTGTGATCTTGATCTGGTGGTACCCCAAAAATCCATCTGTGAAGGAATACACCTCCTCACTACCTACTCCTTCAAGGACCTCATCGGTGAACGAGGTCGGAAACGGATCATGGACGCAGGCATCATTCAACTTCCTTAGATCAACACAAATGCAGAATTCATTGGTATTTTTATCCTAAACCAACACAGGGCTTATCCACTCAAATTATTTGATAGGATCAATGATCCCAGCATCTAGCATTCGGTCAATATCAGCCTTCACACGGTCCTTGCATCGTGGGTTCAGTCGGTACGGCCTCTGTCGCGCAGGTTTTGCATCTAGTTTCAACGGGATTTTCATTTCCCATAGGTCTCCTAAGATCCCCTTCATATCAGAGAACCACGTTGGAAAAAGATCCTATAATTCATGAAGCAAGTCTGTCCCAATAGTCTCCAATATTGGAAAATTTCGGGTTCACTTCTAATCCAATGTTGACTTTCCTGATCTTCAGCGGCTGACAGATCAAATCCGTCAACATGTCTGGCTCTACAATATCATGGATTCCTTTTGAATCCAGGATATTAATGTTCCACAACTCATCATCATCTTCAGGTTCCCCAGATAGATTGTAACATGTCATCATGGATTGCATCGAGTAGTGTGCATGTGGATCAACTGGGTATGCAATCGGGATGACCTTCAGCACTATGTCATGGATGATTCAATGCATTATGTACCTCTGGGTTGGCATTCTGGAAACTAAAAATATGTGCAAAGAAAACATACAATTCCTCCCACACGGTGATGGTTATGTGTAGTTCTGCTGCTACATACCAAGATATCGACATCTCATTGAAAGTATGAACAAATGCATGGACCCACTCATCTTTAGGTCGAGATGGCCATAAGGCCTGAAATTCCATTAAGTGAATCGTGGTGTTATTTCAACCATCATATCTCCTAGCATGATAGACATCTGAATCACCGAAGAGCACCATCATCAATCTCCGTGACTATCCCCAATCATGGATCATCCGCTTGTGTGTCACCCACCATCATGTTAGAGTAGCCTTCAGTGTTGCATCTAGGGCCAATACCATTTGTGGTTCAAACACTTTCACTTCAAATTCTTGAAAGAATTCTGATAACTCTGGCTGTCCTTCATAAATTGGAAACTCAACAGTCTCAGTTGCTACACGTCAGATAGATTGTGTGATCAACCCATATTTCCTGAATGACACCTCATGTAACCTATTTTGCCAATTTTCCAACGCATCATCAGAATCAGAGGATGAAAAACTAGCGCTGTGCCATCCAATTTCACCATCGATAGTAGGGTAGAGATAGTCTTCACAAATATTATAGGTGTGATCCCAGCTTCTACCGACTTCACCCCTCATAGGTTCAATATACCGAGTTCCTTCCTGAGGGTCCATAGAGGAAATAACCATGGCATCCTAGTTTTCAAATGTCATAACTAATTTTTTAAAAATTGATAACTGCCATGCTATCATTATCCCACCCAATCCCTAGTAGTGTGGGATAGGAACCTCCATCTTCAACGACTTCTATCACATCAAAGTCAGCATGTGTTTTCGTGCCCTCAATGTCGACAACCAGGTTTGATACGTAACCAATCGACTGAACCTTTTCCTGATTTGCTAGTCACAGCTATACCGAAAACCATCCTAGTGTTGGCTTCCCCATCAGCTACCAAGTTTTCTTGGTCAGAATGTTTACATCTGATCCGAGATCTAGAATAACATAGTCAACTTCATAATCTCCAATGTGGATGTTCATCCTCATCTCCTTAAATGTTTCCTCTTTTGCAAGAAGTTCACTATGGAATCCTTCAAGGCCTTATCCCGGTGGTACAACAGCATCTCAAGCTCAACAAGGGATCGGGGTCCCTTGCCAGCAACAAAAGACTCTCAAAAAATAGTTGCAAGGTACTATGCTACCGTGATGGTCCTGTCTCTATAGATGGCATGTCAATAATCGATAACTTACCCTGATTTCTCTCAATTGCATGCTTCGCCTCAAAGAAGGTGTCTTTCTTCATTGCAATATCAAATGCTACCTTTTTCTTTCCAGTGAACTAGACTTGATGACACGGTCCATTATCTCCAGTTGTCACACCAACGTGAGTGACAATCCCAATGTTGACATCCTTCATTCGTGTTTCGACATGAATTGTTGCAACCATCGATCCTTGATTTAGGTTATGGGATTGATTTAATGGGGGGTTCTGATTTAATGACTGATTCTGAGTCTATGGCTGGTTCTGTGGTAGGATCTGATTCTGTATCGTCAGCTAGTTCTGTACTTGGAACATTGGCTGGTTTTGAGTTTACACATTTTTCAACTGAGGAATGGTTCCAGCCTACCATTTTGTAATCAACTAAGGGTAATTTTAAACCTTATATTCACTGGCCACACAGTATGTACATTGAGCATGAGGACACTCCCTCTGGTAGTGTCTAAATACTCCACAGGTATAACACTAGATTGATTCTCGACCTCATCGTCCTCCTCAGCTGGAGCTTCCTCCTCTTCCTCTACAGAATCCTCCTCAGACTCCTCCTTGCTAAAATTGAGGCTAGTCCATTTGTTGCTATGGGGGGTTTGGTTGCTGCTGAACATAGTGCATATCTTGAACATATTGTGCTTGAGGCTAAATGAGAGGTAGCTTATTATACTATTGTTGTGGTGCAACCTGTGGTTGTGCTACGAACTGTGGCTGTGGTTGCGACGGGATAAATTGCTGCTGTGGTTGCGACGGGATAAACTGCATTTGGGGTGGTGGTGTATATTGCACTTGCGCTACTGGTTCTACAATCTATGGCTACACTTGCATTTGTTGGGGGTCCTCAACTTTCACAAAGTATGAATCATATGTCCTTTCCTGGAGCAAATCGCAAGCTCGACAGTTTTTATCATCATGTCCTACTCACCGACAAAAGGTACAGTATAGATTCTATGCCTTGGTAACAATTTTTTGCATGTATTCACAGTTCTCATGTCGATGCCCACAGACTTGACATATGCGGCACCATGGTATACCAGCGTAGCTCAACGGGTTCGAAGCTCCTGTAAGAAAATAATTTCAGAACATTGGACATTTATCCTTGGTATGTCCGTCTGCATGACACCAGGTGCACCAAAGGTCGTCATGATTTTCCTTGTCCTTCTTGATATCTTGCAATTGGAGCGTCATATTGGCTAACTATGCTTGAATCTGTTTCATCCCGACCGCGGTTTATCCTATCGGCGATGCTTCTAATTTCATCACAGTTTCTAGAGCCTTGTTTTGTGTCATAATATTTTGTTGCATTAGTAGATGTATGTAATGTGGGACAAGCACGGTGATGAACCACTCCTTATGCTGAACATCACTCATCTAGAAGCTGACTCAAGCCATCAATGTATTAAACCATTGATCAAAGTCCAAAATTATTTCATTAGGGAACTCGTTGATTTATTTCAACTCAGTAATGTACTCAGACTCATAGTTCAGCTTCTTGAATTCTTTGAATAACCCCATATGGATCTCATCCAATATTTTCACTATAACTCCCTAAGGAACCTGCATGAATCTCATGTACCACTCCAGTGCACGACCCCTGAGGGTAGTTTCCAACTGTCTTTTCTTGACATCATCGTCCATAGTCTGCCGGGTGGTCCAGATCGTCTCGCACAAGAGCTATTATTGCTCTGGGTTATCAGTACCTTTTCCATGAAATATTGGTAGCTTCATTTTGTTTCCTACAATTTTGATCCTTCGTCCTCTGATTGGTGCTATACTGCTAGATTGCTGCTGACACGTAGGGAAAGTCGACATAGAATGCACATTTCTTCCTGGTGGTGGAGTAGTGCGCGGAGGTGTGGACTCATTACTACTAGGGTATGAGCTTGTTGTTCTTCTAGGTGTAGCCTAGGTCTGGTTGTCCTGATCATCACATAAAGGTTGCTTTGTCCCGTGTGGTTGTTCCTTGTGGCATCGCACTTCGATCATAGTAGGACCTTCTCCTATCCTTTCCCTCTTCTCTCGAAACCTTTCTCCTCCCCTTGTACAACCAGTTGTTTCCTTGGAAACCTTTACATTCTCACCATAACTCATGCCCATCTACCCCTTTTACCTTTCCATCTGTCTCCTCCCTTTCATCATGGTGTCTATAGCCTCCGCAAACCAGAGTTCCACTACTCTTGGTCCATATTTAGAATACCTTTTTTGCAACAAGATATTTAATAGATAGCTACAAAGACAGCAAGAACCTACCTCACGGTCCATTGAAGAACTTCCTTTCTGCTTCGCTAAATGACTTATTGGTATCAACTACAAAATCGGTAATGTATCCCTTCAGGATACTATCCAACCACACCTCAATAGTCCGTGATGGCTTATTGTCTGTTTCTTGTAATTCCTAGATCAGCTCCGAAGTCCAAGATGTCGGCTCTACTCCTTGGAAGTTTGTTTTCCTAGAATTGAACTTCGCCAGTCGCTTATAAAAGACAACATGAAACTCACAAAAGAACCATTTGTGAGGACCATCGTGAATACATCTGTCTAACCAATTTCCCATTGACAACTTCGAATTTTGATTTTTTGTTTCAGCAAACTCGCAATTTTAGATCAAACCACCCCTCGATCTCTGGTCGAGTCGAATGCCAAAACATATCTTCCTTTTAATCACAACTCGGTCCCAGCAACGGAACCATTTGTTGGTGAAAACCCACCAACAAAACCTCATTGACAATATTTTTTACTCTGTCGACGCCCAACTAGTGTAATCTCCCTGAGCACTGGCCCAGACAGGTTTTACCCTTGCCAACAACATCCGCGGAATGGACGAAGTCTCACCCGAGATGTTCAAGGGAGAGTAGTTGGAACCAAGTTTTCGGCAGTAAGGAAGGAGGAAATGGGATCTGATGGGTTTAACAACATAACTATCATATTACATAACTAAGTCAGTTATCATTAATTCATCTTCATAACTACAGGTCACATCATTTGTTTGTCATAACAGTGTTAGCACAGTAGTATCATCCTTAAAACAAATTGAACCACTATTCAACAGAAAGGACAGAATTGGAAGAGATCACAGCAACATTAGTAAATCATAACATAAATGTGACAGAATTGGAATAGATCGTAGCATCATCAGTAAATCATAACATTTTTGACATCTCATTGATATCACAACAGAGAAAATAAAAAGACAATATTTATGCAACAACCATCATGTCACATTAATTCTACACAACAGATCCAAAATAGATAATTCTTCTCCACAACAGGAGGCCAATTACATCCCAAAAATTTAGACATATTGCAGATAAACAGATGACTCATCAGAACAATAGACAGATCACACTAGATCTCAGACTTCATATCTTTGATGTCTCTTTCCTCTCCATAATGTCCCCTTTTACCATTGCAAAACAAGCTCTATATATAGGATTTATCCTTTACATCGAAGGTCCACTTCTAACTAAATTATAACCACTAATGAACTACGTCCACAACACTTGGTCAACTAATATATTAAATATTCAAAAATGGTTATCTTTCCGCCCATTACGCTAATCTGGCGTTGTGCCGTGTCGCGTGAGCTTGTGCATGTAACACCTTGGATTTGACCTCGTTGCATTAATGTATATGATGTAAATATTATATCGAGTCATGACAAGGAGCTCAAGGAAAAGGCCCTGTCATTGATTAATTTTTGATATATAGGCAATCTTGGTTGATGCCTATGGTATCTCTTCTAAGTCAAGCACATTTGTAAACATCATGTAAATATAGAAATTGATGAAAACCCACAGCCAGCTATGTCAATGTAATGAATAATGATATCGGGGCATGATTTTCCTAAGGATAAGGGGGTGGGAATGTTAACCTTCATCCAGTTTGTGGAAAATCCATGTGTCATGGGGAGAACCCATTAGAACTATCAACTACAAATCTTTCTTGTCTTCTCTTCCCAACCATTTATTCTGCCAAAAGGTGGTTGAGGTAGTTATTGCTTGGAAGGGGAAAAGTATGTGCAATTTTGAATTGGGTAGAGAACCCAGTTTTGGGATATCATGTTTTACTTGCATGGAAAAGAAAACAATAGAAGCGTATGCTAGTTTGAATCACGCGTTCATGTATGGTTTTACTCTCATGTTTTGAGAGCTGCAGAATGTTCTGGCTCATCATCCATATTCATTCTCCATTCACGGGGAAGCTCTTCAACAGCTGAGCTCTTCCTGTGTGTATCCTTCGCATTTTGTGAGTGTTTAGTGACATTGTGACAGCCATGAAGTTACATTTGTGTGTATCCTTCATGTTCTACAAGTGTTTAGTGACATTGTGACAGCTGCGAAGTTCCATTTGTGTGTATCCTTCATGTTTTGTGAGTGTCTTTCCCTTGGAAAGATTGTTATTGCTATGTTGTAGCGTGCCTTAAAATACAAAGTCTATGAGACCCTGTTACATGTGTTCCAAAGTAAGCCTATGTTGTGGAATCTACCTTTGGTTGTTTTTTTGTGCACCCTGGTTCAGGTATGAACTATGTACAAGACTTAGGAATGGGAGAGACGTAGAATGGGCTTGATAAACCTAGTGTGGAACCTCACGATAAGATAAGAGTGGCTGGTAAACCTGCTATCCACATACTGAAGAGCACTAGAAGGGAAGGTGTAGCCCGAGGGAATATGGAGCAAAGAAGGGGAAACTTCCTTGTGTTGGGTGTGTAGGAAATAGGGAAGCTAGGCTAGATAGGTCTTGTGAAGGTGTTCTTAGCTCTGTAGATGAGCTCACTAGATTAGAAGTTCTTTCTGCCCATTGCCTTGGAAGCATGATAAACCCAACTGGAAAGATGGATTGGCTGACTGTTGGCTTGGTTGTGTCTTGTTGTGTTTGACCTAGTGAGTAACCTTTGATTGGATAGTCTGATAAATCCAACTGCAAATGTTGGCTTGGCTAGTTGGCCTGACAAACCCAGCAGTGAGATGGCCTAACTATGAATAGTCTGATAAACCCATCTATTGGCTTGACTGGTCCTTATAGGTGAATGTTGGCTTGACTGTGTTCAGTATATGAAACCCAACTATGATATGGCTTGGCTAAGTGGCCTGTGAAACCCATCTATTGGGATGTTTTCCCTTATAGCCTGATAAGCACAACTGTGTTGGCTTGGCTGAGTGTTATTGCAACTTGGCTATGTATGAGTCTGCTAGTGTTCCCTTATTCCTTTAGTAAATCATGCCCAACTCAGGGGTGGTAGTGTAGCTGAGAGACTAAGGAGCACACTGGCCTATGGTTGGGTGGAACGTTGCAGCAACATAGCTGGTTGCAGGACAATTTTTGTTTAAGATAAGTGTTCTTGTCTATGTTATTATGTTATTCTTTGCAATTGTATTTCTTATCTTGCAAATTGCTTGATGGAATGTGATGAACATGTTTCTATGTTGAATTGATGCATTGTTCCTTTGAGTAACTGCAATTATAGGCATCTATGTATGTTTTTCCATCAATGCATTTAGAGCTAAGTTGCAGGGTATATTGGCCAGATTGGTAATGGCCTGAGTGATCAGTTCGATCCAAGTATTCCATGGAATAGATGAATTTCCTGTTAGAAATTCTACTTTGCGCAAATTTCCAGGTTTGCGGGATGCCATTTCACAGGTCTTGGTTTCCATAGATTTCCCTTCCACAAAATCCTCTCCACAACTTGTGGGATGTCGGATGCGGAATGCAGAATCACGGCATCACGATTTCCACACTCCCAATCCTGCAAGTCAAAGGTTCCGCACCATCAATCTTCGCGGGATGATTGTCCATCATCGATCTGGTTCCGATGCGAGATGTAGGATGTGGTTTCTAGAAAGCGAGATCAGAAATTTCATAACTTTTGACCCTGCAACTCGATATTTCAACATCGTTGATTTTTGCAGGTGGATTCTGAACCACTGATTGCGTTCCAGTATGCGGGATCGTTTATGATCATTTATTTTCATCGAAATGATCTATGGAATATGGGAGGGAGTGTGACAGAGTTGGAAATGTCAAGATGTGAACACGACCATTCCCTATGTTTTGACAAGGAGTAAATTTTCTCAGTGAAAATTTTAATTCCGCATGATTTTGGGGCATGGGTACGTGACATCATGGTATCAGAGTTATGGGTTGCAGCATTGGGCCTGGATGTACCGGGAAGCAGTCAAGAATACCCTGTAGTACTAACTTGTAGTACACTATAGTGTGGTATCTGAGTTGCGGGTTGTAGCATTGGGCCTAGATAGGCTAGGTGACAATAAGTAAATGGTTTTGATTTTGAATTACTGTGTGTCTAACAAATGGTTGATAACACATTTTGGAGAGTCATAGTATATTTTGGAAAAGTGAGTGGTGGTTCATCCATGATAACACATGATGGATATGATGCTCAAGACTCCTACGAGCGTGCACGAGATGCCATGGGGGAAAATATGCGAGTTGGAAATGATGGCATAGAGTCGAATGGAAGGAGATTCCAAGAGACAAGACATTGTAGCCACCATGAGGAGCTTGATTAAGTCTCAAGAAAAGTAGCATTAGTTGAATGCTGCTATGTTGCAAAGTCTGATAGACTTGCAAACAAAGATAGACTCTCTACATGCTGCGGAAAAAACTGAAGGTAGTCAGAGTAGTACCCGAAGAAGAATATTAAGGACTGCTAGTAGATTATCAGACTCAGAAGAATCAAGTGTGGATTCAAGCTCTTATTATTTCAAGGGAAAGAGAAAGAGGCACCATAGAGATCGCTCTTGGGATGAATTTAAGAAGGATAAACCTCCTACGTTTGATAGCGAGGTAAAGACTAGACAAGAAGTTGAAGCTTGGCTTCTTGGGATAAAGAAGTACTTCCAAGTTCAGGATTATTTAGGGAACATGAAGGCAAGGGTTTCCATATTTTGTTTGAATGGAATGGAATCGACCCAGTGGGAGCACTTCAAGAAAGTAAGGAGATCAATGAAAGAAGACTTAAGTGGAAACAGTTCAAGAAGTATTTCAAGCAGAAATACCTCTCTGACAGGTACTATGATGACAAGATCAAAGAATTCCATGAGTTGAGATTGGGACAGCAGACCATGGAAGAGTATGCAAATAAGTTCCTAGAACTGTTGAGGTATGTCAGGTACATCAAAGATGAAAAAGTGAATATCGGTCATTTTCTGAGTGGATTGCCTCAGTCTTACAAAGATAGAATTGAGTTTTATGGCCTATAACTCTTGAAGAAGCAATTAGGAAGACAGAATATTGCTATGAGCAAAACAAAGGAAAACATGATTACCATAAGACATGGAAAGACAAGAAGAATGAGAATTCTGACAAGAGGAAGAAAGGTTTCAAACCTTTTAGTTTAAGGAGTCAGTAGAGGTAGCCATCCTAAGCTGAAAAGAAGCTAGCTAGGGTGGTTGGAGAAAAGCCAAGAGATCCATAGCAAATCAAAGAACCACTCCAATGTTGGAGATGTGGAGGACCCCACATGCACAGGAATTGTCCGCTCGAGAATGAGAGCGCAAGGCCAACTTACCACATTCAAGAAGCAAAAATAGTGGGTTAAGTAGCAAGGGCCATCCCCAAAATTTATGCAGCACTGGAGGACCTCTAGGAAGATCACCAGTCAAATGTGGTTGAAGTTGTAGGTAAGATTGTTGAGCAATCTGTTTCTATCTTGATTGACCCTGGTTCTACTCACAGTTACATTACTCCTAGAGTAGTGGATATTTGTGCCTTTTATAGAGTAAAGCATCAAAAATCTTGGTTAGTTTAGCTAGCCACTAGGAGTAAGAGAAAGGTTAGTGAAGGGGTGGAGAAATTTCCATTGGTTATGAATGGATTGAAGACTTGTCTAGATATGAATGTTCTACCCCTTGGTTCCTGTGATGTTCTCATTGAAATGGATTGGTTAGAATCTCATAGAGTAAATCTTGGCTGTTATAGTAAGGCTTTTGAATTCTTGGATGAAGAAGGAAACTCAAGGGTTGTGAAAGGAATTCCAAAGGTGATTTCTATGAAGCACATTTCAGCCATGCAGTTGAATAAGTTCTATAGGAAAGGTTTCCAGTTATATGCAGCTCATATTTTGGAGGCAGTAGAGAATGAAACTCCTAGGTTTGAGGACTTTCATGTGTTGCAGGAATTCAGGGATGTGTTTCTTGATGAGATTCTTGGGTTTCCTCCAAATAGGGAAATTGATTTCATAATTGAACTTGTTCCAGGAGAAGCACTAGTTTCCAAGAAACCCTACAGAATGAGTACACCAGAAATGATATAGCTGAAGATCCAACTGTAAGAGTTGTTGGAGAAGAAGTATATAGGACCCAACATGTCTCCTTGGGGAGCACAAGTTCTATTTGTAAATAAGAAAGATTGTACACTCATATTGTGTATTGATTACAGACAGCTGAATAAAGTCATAGTAAAGAACAAGTATCCTTTTCCTGGGATTAATGACCTCTTTGATCAAATGAGAGGAGCAAATGTATTTTCCAATATTGACTTGAGGTTGGGTTACCATTAGGTGAGAATCAAGGATGAAGAATCTCATAAGACAACCTTTAGAACAAGGTATGGACATTATGAGTTTGTAGTGGCACCATTTGGTCTCACAAATGCACCAGCTACATTTATGTGCCTTATGAATAGTTTCTTCAGCAGGTATTTGGACAAGTTTTTTCTTGTTTTCCTTGATGACATTCTTGTTTACTCCAAGAATGGGGAAGAACATGAAGAGCATTTGACATTGACATTACAATTGCTTAGGGAGCATTGGTTGTATGAAAAGTTGAGCAAGTGTGACTTCTATAGAGATAGAATTCAGTATTTGGGTCACATTATCTCACAGGAGGGTATATCTATGGACCCTGAAAAAATTGAAGCCATTATGAATTGGCCTACTCTAAGAAATGTGACAGATGTGATATCTTTTATGGGACTTGCAGGATACTATAATAGATTCATTGAAGGATTCTCCATGGTTGCATATGCCACTACTTCTTTACAAAAGAAGGGCATAAAGTTTGAATGGACAGTGAGGTGCGAAGAAAGCTTCCAGCGGTTGAAGAATCTTCTCCCCAGTGCACCGGTTTTGAAAATTGTAGACCCAAAGAAATATTTTCTGGTGTGTACTGATGCATGTGGTCAAGGGCATGGATGAGTCCTTATGCAAGACAACCACGTTATATGTTATGAGTCAAGAAAGCTGAAGGAGAATGAAAATAACTACGCTACTCATGATATGGAACTTGCAGCCATAGTACATGCTCTCAAGACATGGAGGCATTACTTGATTGGAAGAAGATTTGAGTTAAGGAAAGACCATTGCAGTCTGAAGTATTTGTTTGATCAACCTACTCTCAATGCTAGGTAATCTAGATGGATGGATTTTTTATGTGAGTTTGATTTTGAAATCAAACACATAAAAGGGAAAGAGAATAAGGTAGCTGATGCACTCAGCATGAAAGTACAGGAAATTCATGTCGTATCCATTAGTATTTTCCAGTTGGATTTGAGGCAGCAGATTGTTAACCATACTGCTAGAGATGAAATGTATGTGCAAGTAAAAGAGAAATTGCAGCAGAAAATTCTTGAGAAGAGATATGAGGAATATAAAATGGAAAAATATGGACTTCTTACTTATAAAGGAAGAATTTACATTTAAAATGTAGCATATTTGAGGAGAGTTGCTATGGACGAGATCCATCAAGCTCCATTTTCTGGCCACCCAGGATATCAGAAGACAATTGCTACAACCCAAAAGTAGTACTTTTTCTCACGAATGAAAAAGGACATAGCTGAATACATTTCAAGGTGCATGAAATGTCAGCAGGTAAAAGTTGAGCATCAACACCCTGCGGGTTTGTTACAGCTTTTGCTAGTTACATAATGGAAATGGGAAGTTATTTCCATGTATTTTATTATAGGATTTACAATGACTTGGAGACAACATGATTCTATCATGGTTGTGGTGGAAAATTTGATGAAGGCAACACATTTTATACTGGTTAGGCCTACGCATAAGACTGATGATATTGCAAAGATATTCATGAAGGAGATTTTCAAATTGCATGGATTGCCAAAGGCAATAGTCTCTGGCAGAGATGTCAAGTTCACTTCCAATTTCTTGAAGGAGTTGTTTGCAGATTTGGGTACAAAGCTGAAATTCAGCAGTTCTTACCATCCTCAAACTTATGGGCACACAAAGAGGGTAAACCAAGTGCTGGAAGAAATGCTTCGCATGTATGTGTTGGAAAAACCAACCAAGTGGGAAGATTATTTACACTTGGTAGAGTTTTCTTATAACAATGGATAGCAAGCATCCTTAGGGACGAGTCCGTATGAATCTTTTTATGGTAGGAGGTGTAGAACACTAGTGACTTGGGATAACTCAGTGAACAAGGTTTTGCTTGGTCTAGAATTGCTCAAGAAGATGGAGCAAGAGGTTGTAAAGATCAGGCATAATCTGAAAGCAACCCAGGAAAGATAGAAAATCTATGCTGATAAGCATAGGGTGAATAGAGAGTTCAACATTGGGGATCATGTTTACCTCAGAGTGAGGAAAACGAAGAGTTCCTTCAAGCTTGGTAGTTGTGCCAAGATGTCACCAAGATATTGTGGGCCATTCGAAGTGCTTGAAAGAATAGGGCTAGTTGCATATAAAATTNTCATGTTTCTTTGCTTAAGAAATATATACATGACCCTAACCATGTGATAAATTGGGATGTGATTCAGGTGGAACCCGAGGGAGAGTTCCGAATCAAGCCAATGCGCATCCTCGACAGAAGGGCACCATGCTCTAGAATCGAGCCATAGGACAGGTAAAGGTGTAGTGGGAGTACTACGGTCTTGAAGAGGCTACATGGGAGCTGGAGGATGCCATGCAATTGGTACATCCATTTTTGTTCAATTCTGTAGAGCACTGAGGCGATGACAGTGTACCATTTTGTTCAAATGTTTTAAGCACTAAGGATAGTGCTATTGAAGGGGAAGGGGAATGTAATACCCTAGTTTTGACCCTATTGCATTAATGTATATGATGTAAATATTATATCGAGTCATGACAAGGAGCTTAAGGCCAATGACCTGTCATCGATTAATGATTGATCTATAGGCAATCATGGTTGATGCGTATGGTGTCTGTGCTAAGTCAAGCACATTTGTAAACATCATGTAAATATGAAAATTAGTGAAAACCCTCACCCATATATGTCAATGCAATGAATAATGAGATGGGGGCATGATTTTCCTAAGGATAAGGGGGTGGGAATGTTAACCTTGATCCAGTTTGAGGAAAAGCCATGTGTCATGGGGAGATCCCATCAGAATTGTCAACTACCCTCTTTCTTGTCTTCTCTTCCCTACCATTTATTTAGCCAGAAGGTGGTAGAGATAGTTATTACTTGGAAAGATAAGAGTATGGGAAATTTTGAACTGGGCAGAGCACCTAGTTTTGGGATGTCGTGTTTTACTTGCATGGACAAGAAAACACCAGAACCGTGTGCCAGTTTGACTCACGTGTTCATGTATAGTTTTACTCTCATGTTTTGAGAGATGCGAAATGTTCTGGATCATCATCCATCTTCATTCTCCATTCATGGGGAATCTCTTCAGTAGCTGAGCTCTTCCTATGTGTATCCTTCGTGTTCTTCGAGTGTTTAGTGACATTATGACAACTGCGAAGTTCCGTCTGTGTGTATCCTTTGCATTCTGTGAGTGTTTAGTGACATTATGACAGCCGCAAAGTTCCATCTGTGTGTATCCTTCATGTTCCATGAGTGTATTTCCCTTGGAAATACTGTTATTGTTGTGTTGCAATGTGCCCTAAACTACAGAGTGTATGAGACCCTGTTACTCGTGTTCCCGAGTAAGCCTTTGTTGTGGAGTCTCCCTATGGTTGTTGTGTTGTGCACCCTAGTTCGGGTCTGAGCTATGTACAAGACTTAGGAATGGGAGAGCCATATAATGGGATTGATAAACCTAGTGTGCAACCTCATCATAAGATAAGAGTGGTTGGTAAACCTACTATGCACATCCTCAAGAGCACTGGAAGGGAAGGTGTAGCCCAAGGGACTATGGAGCAGAGAAGGGGACACTTCCTTGTGTTGGGTGTGTAGGAAGTAGGGAAGCTAGGCCAGATAGGTCTTATGAAGGTGTTCTTAGCTCTATAGATGAGCTCACTAGCTTAGTAGTTCTTCCTGCCAATTTCCTTGGAAGACTGATAAACCCAACTAGAAAGATGGCTTGGTGGGTAGCCTGATAAACCCATATGTTGGCTTGGATGTGTCTTATTGTGTTTGACCTGGTGAGTAAAATTTGGTTGGATAAGTTGATAAATCCAGCTGCAAATGATGGCTTGGCTAGTTAGCCTGATAAACCCAACGGTGAGATGGTTTGACTGTGAACAGTCTAATAAACCCATATGTTGGCTTGACTGGTCCTTAAAGGTGAATGTTGGATTCATTGTGTTCAGTCTGTGAAACCCAATTGTGAGATGGCTTGTCTAAGTGGCCTGTGAAACCCATATGTTGGGATGTTTTCCCTTACAACCTGACAAAACCAACTGTGTTTGCTTGGCTGAGTGTTATTTCACCTTGTCTATCTATGAGTCTGCTAGTGTTCCCTTATTCCTTGAGGAAATCATGCCCAGCTTGGGGGTGGCAGTGTTGTTGAGAGACTAAGGAGCACACAGGCATATAGTTGGGTGGAACGTTGCAGTGACATAGCTGGTTGCGTGACAAGTTCTATTCAAGATAAGTGTTCTTCTCTATGTTATTATGTTATTCTCTACAATTGTATTTCTTGTATTGCAAATTGCTTGATGGAATGTGATGAACATGTTTCTATGTTGAATTGATGGATTGTTCCTTTGAGTAACTTCAATTATAGGAATCTATGTATGTTTTTCCATCAATGCATTTTGAGCTAAGTTGCAGGGTAGATTGGCGAGATCGATAATGGATTGAGTCATCAGATTGATCCAAGAATTCCATGGAAAAGATGAGCTTCTTGTTGGAAATTCTAATTTGTGCAAATTTGTAGGTTTGTGGGATGTGGGCTACGGAATGCCGTTTCGTAAGTCTTGGTTTCTGTAGATTTCCCTTCTGCAAATTCCTATCCACAACTTACGGGATGCAAGATGCAGGATGCAGAATCCCGATGTCGCAATTTCCACACTCTCAATCCCACATGTCAAAGGTTCTGCACCATCGATCTTCATGGGATGATTATCAGTCGTCGATCTGGTTCCAATGCGGGATGCGAGATGTGGTTAGCAGAAAGTGATATCATAAATTTTCTAACTTTCAACCCCGCAAATCGGGCTTCACGCACCATTTATTTTTGCGGGTGGATTCTAAACCATTGATTGGGTTCCAGTTTGTAGGATTGTTTATGATAATTGATTTCTATCATGTTTTCTCTCCATCGTTTGATTTGCTTTGAGATATTTCCTTGCATATTGTCGAACTAATCTATGGAAGATGAAAGGAAGCATGACAGAGTTGTAAATGTCAAGATGTCGACATGGCCATGCCCTATGTTTTGACGAGCAGTAAATGTTCTCGGTGAAAATTTTAATTCCACGTGATATTGGGGCATGGGTACATTAAACCACAGCAATCAGGTAACTAAACTAGTACTGTCCAATAATAAGAACATTTGAAAATTTAAAATATGACTCAATTGTACATAAAACAAAGACTTACTGCATCCATCTGGGGTGTAGGTTCCTCTGGTTTCTTCCTCCTTTCAGAGAGTCTCTTTGCAATTCTTCTCTGTGAATAAAAAAAATGTCAATTATCTCAAGAATCATCAACATGTACATGAATGAGAAAGTACTAATCAATTATGTAAAAAATGAACATCTGACTGGAAAAACCATTTCTAGGGGAAGATGCTGGGACTCTTCAGTAGGAAGAGGAGTAGTAGGTTGAACACCAACCTCAATTACATGAATTAATGGACCAACGTGTGGCTACATTCACCAAATGATAAAATAGTTAGACATCGTGCATGTCCATAAACAATAAAAATGAACTATACAATTACAAACATTCAAGTAGATGTACCTCAGTGTGACTTATCCCTATTGTAGATGCAGCATTGACCGTAGCATAAACAACCCCACTAAGTTCTAGCACATATGACTCTACATCCTGATGCTGTAAACATGCGAAAATAACATTAAGAAAAACTAGTTGTGAAGTGAATTCAAATATAATGAGAAACTAACAGTGGAAGTTTGTACAATACCATGGGATGAGTAGGTTTATCCTTATGCACACCCTCTCTTTTCAATGAAAAGGGTCATCTGATGTAAATAGCCACCTTGTATACATTTGGACTACAAGGAGATCTAAACCAAAGAGGTGGTGCAGGGATTTGTGATGATGTCTGCAGTCATAAAGTGTTACCATAGTTAGACATGAAGTTTAATGGATGGAATAATATGTACTGAAAAACTAACATGTTGTAATATACTTACCCCTTCCTGGGACATATCTCCCCCATGGGAGTGATCGCTTCAATTTCTTGCCCCTCTTCAGATGTTGATAGCATCTGCAAGTTTACAAATTATAAACATTAGCAATTTATAAAGGAGTGTACAGTAAGAAATTTAAATAATTTGAACAAGATTCAGTCATTAACAAGTAATCACAAGTTCCACCTTGGAGTATTTCCCTAAGATCAATGTCTCGAGCATCTCATTCTAAGTGGGGTTCCTAAAACTTAAAAAATTGTAAATATTAGACAATTTAACAAATTAATCAAGACTAACACATGCATTAACAAAATGATATGTATTAACAAAATGAAAAGTGTTTAATTATTACCTCAATGGTGTTTGTTTGGGCCTCAAGTACAACCACGCTGGGTGCAGTACCACCCCCCTGAGAGGCATCAATCTCCTACAAGAGTAAATATTGCATATATTACGAATATTTTAATATGTTACATACAGTATGGAAAAATTAAAAATTGAACAATAATAGAGTTTTAACAATTTCCTTACATGACCACCAATCATCGTAGAGGTACCATGTCTTGGTCCATGATGATAACAAGGTTGAACACATGATGTGTAGATGTGTGGCTCGCTTTGAGGCACATGGGATGTTCCTGTACCACCAAAAGCTGGTGGTTGCACCCCAACAGAGGAAGAGGGCATTGTCTAGTCAATAGTGGTCATGTGTCAAGAGACCATCTCATCTAGAGTAAAAAATTCCTCCTGTGTCTAGGAAACCATGTCATGTGCAGGAGGGATGAATACCCTCGGTAGCTGGGAATGGGGTTAAAGTATCTGTGGATTGGAATATCTATTCCTAGCATTTAGTCGATGTTGGGGAATCCCCCTAGCAACTCTGTGGAATCCCAACATGTCAAAATAGTTGACATGTTTCCCCATCACAAACTCTGCATAAAAATTTTAGAGGAAGTACAACGGTACTTCCCTATTGTTGTGCGGGGGAATGTCAAAAACCATCTACCACCTATCCATCCAATGATCTCTAATGGTTGCAAAGGTGCACCACTCAATACAAATACATGTCCTTGTCATGTCTAGAATGTCACCTGTCCCAGGTAGTCTAAACAATGTATAGATGTGTTATTTTGTTATTTTTAGCTTCTTTACCTCGTTGTAGCTCAACCCATCAGCGTATTGTTGTCTTTTCCTCTCCCTGTATGATGCGATGCTATACAAAGCATCATTCAATCTTGCGATCATATCAGAAATAGTCAACAATGAATATGACAAGGAGCGGCAGAGCTCATCTCCACCCCTCCAAGCAGAACCAATCTCTCTCAGATGGCCAATAACTCTCAGTATCTCAGCATTGTTATCCATAGTAGCCATTGCAATCATAAATACAAATAAAATATCATTAGAAATATAAACACATGATATAATGACATCTCTAAGCACTAAAAATTGTATAACTAATGTACGACAAATAACAACATAAGGCTAATTCTATTACTTAAATTTAAAAATTGATATTGAATTTTACAGTAAAGAATAAACATTTAACGTTTTTTCATTTTAAATTTATGTCATAAATTCAAGAATTAATTCCAATTTCCAGATGCATGTGTACATAAAATGTATTATGTGCATATGTTGATTACGAAGCTCCTCTAGCTTATTTTAAGGCTTGGATTATGAAGTTTCATCGAAATTGTGAGGTGCTAACTAATGCCCTTGCAGGACCAGCTCCCAGATTGCATGTAGAGGCAATGACTAGACCCTAGAATAGGTGGTATAATATGTTATTGATGAATGAAATCCCTGTATAGGAAATGATTTTGTTAGATATGTAATTATTTGTTGTAGCGTGATGCTTTTGAAACTCCAAAGTCTATTTAGCATATCTTTGTTTATATGTAATTTGGGCCATGTATGGATTCCACTTGATGTTATTTTAGTTCTATTCCCTCTTTCTATATACCCATGAGAGAATTTAAATGCAAAAAATGAGGAAAATATGATAAGAATTGAGGAAAATACCTCACAAAGAGGAGGTTGATCCAAAGGTGTAGGTGGATGGCTTTGGCACACCCAAAACACATTCTCCCACTCACGTTCTGCTTTGTCCAACTCCAACAGTGCTGCGATGTGAAAAAAATGATGGGCTCAACCCATTTTAAACAAAAAAACTGGTTTTACAAAATGGGGGCGCGATTTGATTCAATAAAACGGAGGCACAATTTGATTCAATAAAACAGAGGTGAGTTTTTCTCTTCTATCCTACTTGTCATACATGTTGGCA
This sequence comes from Pseudotsuga menziesii, assembly GCA_001517045.1. Classification (NCBI taxonomy): domain Eukaryota; kingdom Viridiplantae; phylum Streptophyta; class Pinopsida; order Pinales; family Pinaceae; genus Pseudotsuga; species Pseudotsuga menziesii. Next base: position 88,391 of record LPNX010104611.1, on the reverse strand, counting down.
TCCTTGGGACTAATATTGGTAGGTTCAGGTTTGTTTGGTATTTTTTCTATTTTTTGGATCAAGTGTGATTGAATTAACTCCACCATTGTGTTAGATTTTTAGCATTCAAGCTACCATTATGATCTTAGGATCTTTAACTGAGAGAATAACATGCACAACAATAAAACACAAGCACAACACAAGAGACAAGAGACACAAATAATTTTCCTTAGGGAAACCATAAAGGAGAAAACCCCGCAACTTCCTCAGAGATAGAATCAGCACCAAAAGTAAAACCTGAAAAGCATAAAGATGATCTCCCTATAGTAGTAGTCTCTCTCTTTTCCCAGCAACTTCTCCTCTCACTCTTACGCCCCAATTAGTGAGTGTGTGTGTTCTAAATAGAGAGAATCACTCTCTATTTATATTCTTCCGTTCACTTGGAACCCACTCCATCATGTCAGCCTCACTTAACAATTACGTACTAGAGTCGACATCTCTAGGAGTGTCTAATAACGCCACTGCCCCACAACTTGTGGATAGTTTTCCTCCTCCGACCAACAAGGAGGTTTATCCTTAACAAAATGGTGGGGACTATTGCCCTGACTTACAATGACTCACCTAGGGTTGACTTCTCTAGGATAGTCTAATAACCCTAGGGCCCCACAATTGTGGGGACTTTAACCCTTGACCAATAGGAGGGTTACCCACAATGACTTGACATGACTTTCACATTATAGAAACTTCTCGATCAGAACATCAAAGCATGACATGACACAAGTACATCCCAAAATAAACATCGGGTTACAATAGATAAGAAACAAAAGTGAATACATTCTGAAGTTACAATTACATCAAAACTCCCTCTTAACCAAGAAGGTATTCTCTCGACACAATTTATCGGTACAAGTCTTCTTCTCTGTATAATCTAAGTCATTGTCAAGTTCTCATCGTCTTCATATTCAAGTAATATTTATCTGGATCTGGATCATCAATCAATATAGATCATCACTTGACACCATCACTGGATCTAGATCATCACTCGATCTAGATCATCATCACTGGATCTGGATCATCACTCAATCTAGATTATCATCACTGGATCTGGATCATCACTCGATTTGGATCATCATCACTGGATCTGGAACATCACTCGATCTGGATCACCATCAGTGGATATGGATCATCTCTAGTTGTGGAACATCTCTGCTGGATCATCATCACGGGTGCTATCTCTTGATTCTTCTCGTCACAAGAATTTCTACAGAGCCAACCCTTTTTCATGATGGATGTAGGCCTAGCCATCATGTAGGTATTCACCCAGCACTTACATCTGATCATGTAGGAACTAATCCTATAATCATATCGGAAAGATAATTCCCAACACTCACATTTGACAAGGTGGTAACAAAGCCCATAACCCTGTCAAAAAGGCCCAACACTTACATCTGATCAACCAATGATCGAAGAAAGGATCAACACTTATATCTGATCAACACATGACCGAAGAAAGGCTCTGCACTTACATTCGACACATATAAGGAACCAATCCATCTGCATGTTTGAAAAGGCATGCACTCACATCTTATCCTGTAGGAACCAATCCTACCGTCATATCAAAATGGCCCCCAATCCTAGACTGAGCTACCTGGTAACTAACCAAGCACCTCCATTCTCCAGGAGAATGGCACTTTCCCTTACATCTATCCTACTCGATAGAATGGCTAGCACTCACATATGACATGGAAGGAACCAATCCTCTCACCATGGTAGAATGGCTCAGCCCTTATATCTGACCTACTTGTCAGAATGGCTATGGATGGCAGCACTCATATCTGACATGGAAGTAACCAATCCTCTCACCATGTCAGAATGGCTATGGGACTCATCACTTTCCCTTGGAGGAAACCTCTATCTAGAGAACACCAAGCTTCTCCCTGAAGTACTCGAACTTCACCCTATCAAATGGCTTCATCAATACATCAGATATCTGTTCCTCCATCGCAACATACTAGAGCTTCACTGCCCCCTTCTACACCATATCCATAATATAGTGATATTTGATCTCAATATGCTTCGACTCTTCATGGAACATTGGATTCTCTGACAAATTTCCACAACTTTGGTTGTCACAATGTATACAAGTAACATCCATCTGGAGATCAAATAAATTAGACAGTAGCTTTCATAGCCATACTGCCTCACAACTAGATGAACAAGCTGCGACATACTCTGCTTCAGCTGTACTCAATGCCACACATGATTGCTTCCCACTAAACCAAGAGATCACACCTGATCCCATACTAATGCAACAACCTGAAGTGATTTTCCTATCGATGGCACTGTCTACCCAATATAAATCAACATAACCGTCCAGGTTAATCTTCTGATTCACCTCGTACTTGAGCACATAATCAATTGTACCCCTCAGGTACCTCAGAATGTGCTTTGCAGCAATCAAGTGAACATGTCTTGGAATTGTCAAGAACTGGATCAAGGTGTTCACAGCAAAGCAAATGTCTAGTCTCGTGTTCGTCATGTACATCAAGGACCCAATCATATGATGATACATAGTGGCATCAACTGACTCTGATGAAGCAACACTCAATAGCTTCATTTCTGATGCCATAGGTGTGGTCATGGCCTTGCAGTCCATCATCCTGAACCTCTTTAGGATCTCTACTGCATACTTCCCTTGTCCACACCTCCATTCCTAAAAAATAGTGCATAAAAACATAACAGGAGCATCACTAGTCTTGTTCCTTCAACCTTGAAGAAAAGGTTGAAATCCACTTTACTCTCAGTAAAGCCTAGATTCATCAGTAATTTTCCTATCATACCATGTCAAACCTCAGGATCTTCTCCAGTCACTCCCTCTTAAGTGGAGCATCATACTCCCTCTGTCTTTCGTACTCTATGCACTGAAACATTCTGTACCGGAGTGGCAAGTAGCATCCTATGCTACTAATCTTGTATGTATCCATATAGGATCACTGGATACCAATATCCTCTATCTTGAACCTTTTCAGACATTCTTCTCGCACCCATATGTGAGCTTGTCATCCTCTATAGGCTTTTATCTTCAACCTTGTAGCAAAGGTTAAGATCTTCATCAAGCTCCTCATGTACGTGTTATCCCATGGGTGTCTTTTGAGCTCATACAAGGTCTTCTTTGATTTGCACACATGATTCTGCCTCTCATGTGTCTCAAGTCCCACTGGCTATAAATGTCTCTTCGTAGTTTATGCCTTCTTTTCATGAGAATCCTCATGCTATGAATCTTTCCTTGTATCCCACGATGTTTCCATCTACTACATGATGGAACTACGAACTTCCCTTCATGTATTGATACTACATCCTCGACATCATTCTTCTTGAACTGATCTTCCCTTTCTTCTTGGAAGATTCCACATCAATGATGTCACTATATTCGTCATTATATTTTTCATCTTTTGAACTGTCGTCACTTGTTCTTCAAAACAAGTCTTATTCTTCTTTGCCTACAGGCGATTATGTATGTGATCTTTCCTACAAGTCAAATGCATTTGTATGGTTAGAAACATTTCATAAGGAATATTCATACAGGAAAATTCTTATGCATAAATATATGATCATGAAACTACTTTAGCCAATGCAACATTCATCCGTCATATCTCATGGAAACTTTTCTAGATGCCTTCCATCTCTACTAGGACAACATTGAGATTGTGCACTAATCCAATATGCCAGCAAAGAGGTTTCATTCTAGATAAGTAGCAATGGAGAGTTGTATAGCACCATGAGCTACTTACCCATCACATGCATATTAGTAGTATACTGTCATTAATGCAAAAATTCTATTATGCATAATACATTAACTAAATATAAACAAATGCATAACAAAACAATATCATGAAATGACAAATGAATACTTATTTTTATTTGCTTTGTGGGTAGACTCCTTCTTGAGCCTTCAGCTTCATCGTCTTCTTCATTCATAATAGCATCATTTATTATCCAAATGCTAAGGTGGATAAGAGGTTCTTCAAGAGTTGAGTTCTTCATATTCCTCATCGCTTTAGGGATCTTCTTTGGATGGTGAGATCTTGATCTTCAGTTTCTCCCATCTTATTTTCTCTTATTATTAGTTGAGGTTCTTCTTGTGTGTGCTCTTCCCAGAGTTTTCTGAAATTAATCACTTCCTTATGGCACACATTCCTTGCATGAATGAATACCATGATCCTGGGAGACCATTCAAGGTGGCTATCACCACTTCTGCATTCTTCACTTCTTCTTTGATTTGAGAGACCCTTGTAAAGTATGACTGCATGGTCTCTACATTCTGGATCTTCACATTCTTCAACTAGTTTCTTAAGGTCATATTCTGATTTATGTTCTTCCCTTCAAATATATTGGTCAAGGAATCAAACATCTTCGGTGTCTTTAGGGAATACACTTGTAGTACAAGTTGATCTGTGATTGAGTCAACATTGATCTTCTTGACCTTGACCAACTTCTTCTTGTGTAAGGCTTCTAGTCTCATCTCCCTCTGAAACTGGAACCTCTCTACTCATGTAGGTGTCCAATTCATTTTCTTCAGAGAGATCATATACTTCCATGGTTGGAATTTGTTCAACTTCACCAAGCTTATCATCAATCTGATGTGATAGATCACTTTTAAATGAGAACCTCAAATGAAAATAGAAAAAGATTAGATCCTATCGATTTGAGGTGTCTGTCCTAGTTCCGGAGCTGGCTAATCTAGGGTTTGTCAGAGAAACCCTAATTTTAAAAACTTGGAATCTTTCAGATATGATTTAATAGAAATACATTTTCAAATGGAGATGTCAAATGTACTCCTTTTCTGAAAATAGTTGAGGGAAGCTTCCAGAACAGGAAGCCATAGTTTTCCAATTTCTTCTGCAGAAATTCCTGTTACTATTTCTGTAGTATCTCTTAAATTACTACTCCTCTAAGTATAAAACATCACATAGAGGTATCCTCACATGTCCCTGACCCAAAAACATAGGTTTAATCAGAATTAGTTTCACAAATTGGGACTGATGGTCATTTTACCAAGGTGGCCTGTTACAGGACTGTTCAAAACATTGAAGTTGTACTGACTGACACATGTCACTGGTTCATCTTCTGAGTATGAAACTCAGAACACAGAAATTAAAGTATTTTCCCTTTCTATAAAATCTTCAAAAATTTCATTTGGAGCTTTGTAGCCCAAGATATAGCAATTCTCCCCAGGTATCCTGTTTAGGGATGAATTCTGGAAGAGGTTGGAACCCTAATGTGGAGGGATCATATCTACCAGAATGTAGTGAATATGAGGATGAATTTTGGATACAGTGTAAATATCTATTTTATCTTTGACCTCTAAAATTTTCAGCTCTAAATAATTCTCCAATCTCAGGATATAGCAAATGTACCAAAACATAGCAGTTTTAGTATTTAGGGTTTCTCTAGCTCGGGTTCAAACCAGGGTTTGACTTTCCCAAAGTTTCACCCTACCAAAAATATTGATCTAGGTCTCTAAAATTTGATTTTTATGAGAAGAGAAATCCTATTCTAGGCTCACTCAAAAATTCCTCTGCTGTAAGAAGCCCTAATTTCCCGCACCAAAACTTAAAATGCTCGGAATTGAATTCTGCTTTGACAAAAAGATGTGCCCTTCAATAGAGAATCATCCTAGCATACTTTTCCTGGGGGATTGTGGAGAGAGACTGAATAAGTAATAAGCCCTAGCTTCTACAATTGCACAATGTCTTCTTCTCAGGTTAGCTTTAATACCATGTTATATTTTTATCATTCAAGCTACCATTATTATCTTAGGATCTTTAACTGAGAGAATAACATGCACAACAATAAAACACAAGCACAACAAAAGAGACAAGAGACACAAAGAATTTTCCTTGGGGAAACCATAAAGGAGAAAACCTTGCAAATTCCTCCGAGATAGAATCAACACCAAAAGCAAAACCCAAAAAACATAAAGATGATCTCCCTACAGTAGTAGTCTCTCTCTTGTCCCAGCAACTTCTCCACTCACTCTTGCACCCCAATGAGTGAGTGTGTGTGTGTGTTCTGAATAAAGAGACTCACTCTCTATTTATATTCTTCCATTCACTTGGAACCCACTCCATCATGTCGGCCTCACTTTACAATTACTTACTGTTACCACCTAAGTTTTACTTAGTGGTTTTTATCAAGTGAGCCCAGTGAATTGGACAGGGTTAACTTGTTCAGACTTCAAAAAGACCTTTGGAAGTACTTCTGGGAAGTGCTTGTTGTATCATATCACATGTTCATACCCCATGGGGGAATTGTAATAAATGTTCTAGCATGATAGTGTCTGTAAAAGACTTGGTCTCTTAGACTTCATTTGTCAATCTGATCAGCCCAGGGTGTTTTTTCCCTTGGTTATTATTGGTTGTTGAATAAACGACTGACAATATCTAAGTTTTTCACTCCATACCTCCAAAGTTGGGGTGGTCGGCTTGCCATTTAGGCCTATTGAGGTTATTAGAGTCTATGTGTCAATGTATAGACATGCTAGAAATCATTTTTGAGTCATATGAACATGTCTAAGTCCCCCTAGGTGTTTTTCAAATTTTCAAATTTTTAGTATTTTCAGTGTTTTTTTATTAAATTTTAATTTTTCCAAAACTTAGGCTATTTTTTAATAGTTTAATTGGAAAAAATGATTTTGTAATAAAAGTGGGCCAAATAATCGGTTTCAGTCATGTAGGTGCTCATTTTCAAGCTAAGAGCACCATGTAAACCCATGGACCCACTATTTCCTAAGTTTTGAGTGATCTTCCATCACTCAGGTCAAAAAGCCCCAAAAATCAATTATTGATTATTTTAATTAATAAATTGATGAATAATGGAGCAAATCCAAAATCAATAAATTAGTGGATTCTCAACCGATTTGACTGAAATCAATCAGATCTGGAGCAGATTGAATGGATCTGACAAATCCTTGACTGAAGGAGGGGATTAAATCAGATCCATACTTGATCTACATCTGTCTTCATGGGGAATTGCACCCTCTCTCTCTCCTCCACACGTCTGGACTCTCCTGGATGCTCTGTGGGGGGATGTGGCGGTGTATGGGTTGATGTGTCAGCTCAATCAAGCCCCCGGTTGACAACTAGGCTCAGTAAAACTTTATTTCTGCATTGATGAACTCTCCATCAGTTGATTTCACTTAATTCCATGAGGAATTGTACCCCCCCTAGGCTGGATGGCCTGCAAATTGTATATATCCAAGAACAGCCTCCTCTTCCAAGAGTTAGAACTGGGATTGAGGTGCTGCTGCTATTGTAACTCTATAGATCTTCATTTTAAATAAAGAAAAAATTTGGAGGCAATACGGTGTGGTGCCATTGCATGTGTGGATGATTATTTCCATTGTTTTACTGAGGTAACCTGTATCTGTGGTCATTTTTTGTTAATTTCTTATAGATCTATGGTTAAGATTGGTAATTAGCTTATTACAATCTTGATAGGAAAGGTGTTGTTCAATAAGTTTATTGACTGTCACTCTCCTTGGATGCATGTTTAGAGATCTAGATTTATCATGTCCTATAAGCTTATATGCATGTTATCTTGAATCTCTTTGTATGTACTAATCAGATGTCACAAGTTTCTTGGCAAGTTCTTTGATTTCAGCTAAGTTGCAAGTTCATACTTTGGAGAGGATGCTGATCTAGTTTGCTTCTTCATTCTCCTAAAAAAATTTCAAAGACATAGTCCCTCGACATTCCACCTGAAATATCTACTGCGGATCTTCAAGAAAAACAACACTTTTCTCCTCTTCTTCCTCCCTCAAAATCAACACTTTACCCAGTTACTTGGTTCAGTTCATAGCTGTGATTTCATTTGGATCTGTTTCATCAAAGTAAAATATACATAGATCTGATATTTCATAACTCATAACCTGGATATTGCACTTAAAAAGGTTTCATAAGCATTCTAGATCTAGCTGTAGGGAAATCGTCTTTTTTGCATGAAAATTTAAAGGAAACTTGTAGATCGCATGCATTAGATTTAATTTCGTTGTTATAAAATTCAATATTCTGCAATATCAGTGCATTTTTTTTTGCTGCACAAAAATCAAGCCAAGATCCCAAGAAAATCTTGCTTTCCTTGGTTCCTTTTCTGCCCATTTAGCTACTTTTAACTTCATTTTTTGTGAGATAAGGTAGGCTGATCCAAAGGTACTCTTAAATTGATTTTGGGAATTTTTTATTCTAATATTCTCATTTTCTTTTAGTAGTTCTAACAGAAGGGAAAGGAAGCTGATGTCCGAAGTGGCCTCAGGAGCGCTCAAATCCCCCCAGGGGTCTCCTTTTTCACTAAAAACTCAAGAATTTTCCAAAGTTGTGAAATATTGGTTTCAGCCTGTATAAGGACCAAGAATTTCCTAATAATTTTAGATCACTGATTCTGTAACCAATAATAAATAAAATTATCTTTGGAATAGGCTCTTTCGAGCCCATTCCCCATCCCCCCTGGGGGGATCTGTGTCGGTGCCTTTTTCGTCAATTTCTGTTTATTTATTTTTTACTAGCATTGATCTAATTTGCAGGGTAGTATAATTGATTTTTTTATTAATTCCATACTCCATATATTTCATTTCAAAGTAATCGTAATACTTACCCCACGATTTCCCGATTGACCCGAAAAGGGAAAGAGATTCGTGGTAGGATTAATTAAGAAACTAGAACTATGTATCTGTTTGATATTTTCTATCATTTGTTTAAAAGCAACTTTAAAATTAACCCCTCCTTGATTCCCCGATTGAGATCCACTTGGATCGAAAGAGGTTCTTGGAGGCTTTTCTTTTAAACAAGAACATCTCAGTTTAAAACTTATTAAAATTGACAAGACTCCAATGTGTATGATCTGCACTTGGCTGCGGTTCATTTGATTAGTCAAGCTGTATCAAAAGCACTTGGGTGACTAGTATAATTAGGCCTCACTCTCCCCAATTAACAAACCATCAGGTGAAAATCCAACACCTAGATCAAACCTTTACGGTGGAAAAATACCCAAAGGAAGCGGGAATTTACTGAAAAGTGACCTCGAGGCGCCGATCTTTATCACACCCTAATGGGTGCGTTACTAACAATAGCCCCAGAGACTCCATTTCAGCCCACATATTCCTTGCGGGTAGTCGTGAAGGTTTAGTTTTGGACATACTCCAAGTACTCTCGGGTATATCTAGAGTCCCCCCTTTGCCTAATTTAATCAACTCATACTGCACATTTAACTTAAAACATACCAAGAGGCAATCGCAAAACATTCACTCCAAGCACATGCAAGCATATTGTTTATATTTTGACTCCATTCTAAAGGCACTGGTTATTTTCTTGTTATATACATATATTGTGTCTGAGCATTCTGCTTTCATGTGTTTATTTTCATATCTTGTCATCTTTTATTGTCCATAAGTTAAATATCAAAATCCTAAAAAACTCATTCAGTTTAACATCACCTCACTAAGTAAATTGTCCTTAGTAACATAATAGGGTCTACCCCCCTTGGCTCCGTTAGGAGTTGAGCCTAAATGGAGGATTCAAGAACAAGGTGACAGCTTTGACTCATGACTTGCCACCAAGGAAACACTGAGTGGCTTGAATATTTCTACCACGTGACCCAGGTGTGTGAAAGGCAGCAACACTTACTAGAGCCAACATCTCTAGGAGTGTCTAATAACCCTAGTGCCCCACAACTTGTGCGGACTTTGCCTCCGCCGACCAACAAGGAGGTTTATCCTTAACACAATGGTGGGGACTATTGCTCTGACTTATAGTGACTCACCTATGATCAACTTCTCTAGGATAGTCTAATAACCCTAGGGCCCCACAAGTGTGGGGACTTTAACCCTTGACCAATAGGAGGGTTACCCACAATGACTTGACATGACTTTCACATTATAGAAACTTCTCGATTGGAACATCAGGGCATGACATGACACAAGTACATCCCGGAATAAACATTGGGTTACAATAGATAAGAAATACAAGTGAATACATTCTAAAGTTACAATTACATCAACACATTGCATCTAAAAGGTACCTCAACTTTGTGCACTCGCCCATAAATGAACTAGAATCAAAACCCTTAATTAATAGACAGGAAATAAATTGTAGAAATGAACTAAAAAACAAAACCCTCTTGTAGATAGCACTAATGGTGCTTATTTTGTCATGAATAAAATATATTAGAATAGGTTGGTAAAAAAGACAAACAAATAACCTAAACTTTGATCAAATAAATATATATGCTAACAACTAATGAGTTTAACCTACAATTGAAGAAAGTAGAAATGCATAAAAGATAACCTAGCTTATAGTATATAGTTACAAAATAATCATTCAGAATTCAATCTATACAAATAGTAAAACTTCTGTAGTTTACAAGGGAAAAATCAAGAACCTAATACCTACAAGGTAAAGCTGTTTCAATGGCTGAAAACTTGCACACTCAAATACCCAACATTAACAAATTCATAGACAAATATGACCTCTATTTAGATAACCAAATAACTTGGGAACTACCACATTCCACCCAACCATGAACCAGAACTATTCCTGGTTTCAATTTGGATCCCCCCGAGCTGGGTCCAACATGAAAGTAGCTTAGAGCTCCTAAGGTAAGGATTCCCTATATGGGATATTAGGTTCTAAATCAATTATCTTTTTCCTCTTAGGAAAATGTTCTCCAAGAACTCTCTTGAGAATAATCAGGTAGAATATGGAATCACAAAAAGATCCCCAAGCCTCTCTTTGGCTTTGGTTTTTATAGGAATAATTTTTAGTGAAAGGGGCAGTTAAATCAATAATCATTTGATTTCTTGATTTAACACTTTTTATTTAATTTAGATACTTTTAATATTTAACTTATGAACTTTTGACTAGTTCCAATTTGGAATCTTGTATGTATTTTAATATATAATTATCATTGGTAATA
>LPNX010104611.1:25161-77313 GCA_001517045.1 Pseudotsuga menziesii | reverse complement strand
ATATATTGTTCTTAACATTTTGTCCTTAGTTATCATATAGCATGATCCCTAAACATATGACACTTTCTTTAATAAGGCCTTTAGGTAGGGGTTAGGTCAACTAGGTTGGGCAAATCTAAACCTCCTTGCATGTTGGATTCATTCGTATAACACGGTATCTCTTTAGTACTTGCTAAGATATAGAAATTCTAAATTTCATTTAATCACGAAAAAATAAGGCAAACGAGATCAATGTTTTATTCGATTCGTTTTCACTCGACATATTAATTCTTTTCAGTAACTCCTAGCACTTATATAGAGTCCATACTCAACGCTAAAAATAGGGAGTTACAAACTTAGTGCAATTCCAGAGCTCCTCGCTGAACACTAATGCTAGGATGTACTTGTAGGATACACCTAGGGTTACAATGGCTAAGGATCTGATGTTCTAGAGCTTATGCTCAACATCAACTTGGAAGGCTCCAAGGCTTATGCCCAACACTTCCAATTTTATATTTCGATGTGTTTTAGAGATCCATGCTCAACACAAAGGTTTTCATAACTAATGTGTTCCAGAGCTTCTCTCTCAACACAAACATCAAATACCCATGTGCTTTAGAGATCCTCTCTCAACACAAAACATCTCATCAGTTTTGTGCTTCAAGGTCCATGCCCAACACATGCAATCATATATAAAACATATTCAATTAGCTTATGCCCAATATATAAAAAAAATCATCATGTTTATATGATGTGGGGTCTTAGACCCAATATACCAACTAAACATCAAAGTAACATCATAATCAATGGGGCTTATGCCCATAAGTGTTAGGTTGAATTTCAGGATATTACAGTTTTACAATTAATTGAGCCACTTGCTCAATTCCTCTTTCCATGGGAACATGACCACTATTATAGGGATGTTTCTTCATGCAATAGATAGAAAGTGAATGGTGTTGCTGCCACTTGTCATTTTGTCCTTCTACAACAGATGTTTCCTCATAATGGGTGAGTGGACACTTTTCAACAGTCTTCTTTGGATATCTGTCTCTTCTTTTAATTAATAAAATAATAAAATAATTCAATTACAGTCATCTCTGACCATTCTTGGTCAACAACAAAAAACTTTACAATAATTTTTAAAGTAATGTCTTCTCAAAATAGAATGTTTTTTTTTTAAATTCTAGGTGGGTTACAAAAAACCCCTCTTAAGTTCAACATCGTCCTCGATGTTTCTTAAGTGTCATCCAAGCCTTCCTCGAACAAAATTGGATATGCCTCCCACTATATGACTCTCCAATTCCCATGATCCTTAGTATGTACTAAGGTGCTTTCATTGGACCTTTACTTGTCCAATGGTGTGATTCTGAAATTTTTTTTCTCTCTTGTCAAGGTTCCACCTAAAAATCTCCTTTTGTTTCTACCTAAATAACAATCCATTTAATCACATAAGTAGCACCATGCACATACTTTTTCAATATAGATTAGGTGGCAAAGCTAACAGATAAGCGAGTGGTCCAGCTCTTGACAATATCTCAAACGGTCCACAATATTTGGGTGCTAATTTAATACAACTCCCCAACTTAAAGGAGTTTTTTCTAGGTTTTACCTTGACAAAAACATGATCACCTACTTGAAATTCTTTTTGAGCTCTTTTAATATCTGCATGACTCTTTTTTCTGTCCTCTATAATTTTTAGATTGCTTTGTACCTATTTCACGGTTAGTTCCATTTCTTTTGACAAGTCATGTCCTAGAATCAATATGTCAATAGGATTACTCCATGAAATGGGAGTATTACATTTCCTACCATACAGTATTTCGAAAGGACTAAGTTTAGCTGAAGCTTGATAATGATTGTTATAAGCAAACTCACCTAAGTGTAGATATTCTTCCCATTTTTTTGATTATCTCTAGCATACATTCGCAATATATCTTCTAAATCTTGATTTAATCTTTCTGTTTGTCCATCTATTTGCGTATTATAGGGAGTACTAAAATTTAACTTAGTGTCCAATCCTTTAAACAGTGACTTCCAAAAATTACTAGCAAACTTAGGATCCATATCAAAAATTATTACCTTAGGAATTCCATGCAAATGAAATATTTCCTTCATAAAAATATCAGCAATATTAACATCCTTATAAGTAGTTTTAATAGGTATACAATGAGCTGCTTTGCTAAGAATATCAACCACTACCATCAAAAAATCATTTTATTTTTTATTTTTAGGCAGTCCCGTTACGAAACCAAGACTAATAATTTCCCATTTTGAATCTAGGATTGGTAATGGTTGCAATAAACCTGCTAGGTGTCAATGCTCAACTTTAACCTGTTGGAATTCTATGCACCTAGCTATATACTCAACCACTTCATTCTTCATATTAGGTCAGAAATAATATTTTCTCAACATTGTTATCATCTTTTGGTAACCAAGATGTCCCCAGTAAGGACTTTTATGTACTTCATTTAAAATCAACAATTTAGGTACATATCTAATTTGTTTTGATACAACATTGAACGTTTTTCATTCAAACTGAAATCTCTTTTTACTTTTTTAGATTCATTTTCTGTAACTTTTTCTCTTAGGTTTTGATATTTTTTTTCCATTTTTACTCCATATTATATAATATTTACTCCATCAATTTACTCTTAGGTTTTGATAATTTTTACTCCATATTTTTCTCTCAGGTTTTGATAATCTTTGTCCATTGATAATGTTTGTTGGCTATAAAATTTAGATTGGCATTTCTACTTAAGGAATCGACAACCTTATTCTCTTTTCCTTTTATATTTTTAATCTTGAAGTCATATTCTCTAAGGAAATCTAACCATCTTGATTGCCTTGCGTTCAGATTTTGTTGATCAAACAAGTATTTTAAACTTATGTTGATAGATATTAATAAAAATATTCTAAAAATTAGATGACAGTGCCACATTTTTAAAGCATGTATTATAGCATCCAACTCTAAATTGTAGGTAGCATAATTCTTTTCATGTATTTTTAACTTTCTCGACTCATATGTTATTACATGACCTTATTGTGTTAATACTCCACCTAGGCCTTCATTGTATGCATCGGTGCGTATAGAAAAGTCCTTATTTGGATCTTCTATTTTTAAGATAAGTGCAGTGGTTAATAATTCTTTTAACTTATTAAATATTTCTTCACATTTTAAATCCCATACAAATATTTTTCCCTTTTTTCTTTAAGGATATTATGGGATTCATGATCTCCAAGAATCCTTCTATGAATTTTCTATAATAACCTGTAATCCCCAGGAATGATTGTACATATAATACATCCTTAGGAATAGGTCATTCCATTATTGCTCTTATCTTCTCAGGATCCACTGATATCCCTTCCTTGGATATCACATGGCCTAGATATTGTATTTTATCCTTAAAGAATTCACATTTACTGAATTTAGCATACAATTTGCATTCTCTTAGAACTTGTAATATTATTTGTAAATGTTCATCATGTTCTTCTTTTGTTTTTGAATAAATTCGTAAGCCATATATTAATACAACTACGAATTTGTCCAAGTATTTACTTAAGACACTATTCATTAAACACATAAAATATGTTAGAGCATTCGTTAGCCCAAATGGCATAAGTGCAAACTCATAATGCATGTATCGGGCTCAAAATCCAGTTTTAAATATATCTTGATATTTAATTCTGACTTGATGATATCTATATCTCAAGTCGATTTTTGAGAATATTGTTACTCCATGTATCTGATCGAACAAATCATCTATGCGGGGAAATGAATATCTATTTCTAATTGTCATCTTATTTAACTGATTGTAATCTATACATAAATGTAAGGTACCTTCTTTAGTTTAACAAATAAGACAGGTGCCCCCTAAGGGAATACACTTGGTTATGTAATTCTTATCTTTTAACTCTTGTAGTTGTAGTTTTAATTCATTAATATCTACGATGTTCATCTAGTAAGGAGCCTTTGAATTGGGTACAAGTCATGGTACCAATTGAATAGTAAAATCCAATTCTCTTTTTGGAGATAATCGTAGAATCTCTTTCACGAATACGTCTGAAAATTCTTTTAAGATTGGTATATCATCAAATTTTAACTTATCTTCTTAATTCATGTGTTCAACATTCATTACATGCACAACAAAAAATTTACAACCTTTATGTACAAACTTTTTCAGTTTTAAAGATGAAATTTGTCTAACGGGAACATTTCTAGGTATCCCTTTAACTGTAACTATTTTTCCCTTTTCATCTAAGCATGAAAATGTTTTCTCAAAACAATTTAAAACTACTTTGTGTTTTTCCAGCCAGTCCATACCTATTAGAACATCATATGACCCTAGCGGTAATACATTTAATTTCACTTGAGTTTTGAATTGACTCATAAACATTTTAAAATTTTCAACATAGCTAACTACCTTTCTTTTGGTTCATGTAGCTAATTGAGCCAACCAAGAGTTTTCAAACTTTTTCAAATGTAAGTTACAACTTTCCACTATACTAGGTGACACATAGCTTAAAATAGCACCTGGATCCATCAAAATAGAAATAGGTTTGTTCTGTATCATACCTTCTATTTCAACCATTGACGTTTGGTGATCACCCTGTCGATTCTCCAATGTTGCATTAATTCTGGGCATCTCGTTTGCTACATCACCGACATTTTCTTCCTCTTGAATTGTATGCACATTGCTGAAATTCCACTTTCTATTTGGACAGTTCTTTGCATAATGAGGTCATTGACATTCCCAACATTTCACAGGTTCTCTTTGTTCATAATTTTAAACAAAATTATTAGGCATGTCTTTATTCTTTGGTGCTGTAAAATTCTATCATATTTTACTTTTAAAATCCATCCCTTGGTAAGTATTCTTAGAATAGTTTCAGAAATTGTTTCCGAAATTTATGTTGGAATTAAAACATTTTCTTCTTTGTTAAAAATTATTACCTCTTTTACCCTTCGACTTAGGTACACCTTCTCTTTTATTTTTGCTTTGTTCAAAACAAAAATTATCTTTCCTCATTGCTTCTTGAAGGGTTTTTGGATTATCATATTCAATTATGTCCTTGAAACCAAGAGGTAAACAGCTCAGAAACCTATGTATCTTAGGATTTTCATTGATAATATAAGGTACATATCGTAATAAACTTAAAAATTTACTACGTAGTTCCTTCATAGACATTGAACCTAGATTAATATTGTAAAATTCCTTATCTCTTTCTTTGTAATATTGTTCAGATACAAATTTTCTTTAATGGTTTTCACTCATTTTATATCTTGCCACCATATGTCATCTTTTCCAGTTTAGTTATAGATACCCATTCTACCTTTCATCCTATCTAAGTAATTATAAATTTGAAAATATTTTTTCATGCCTAACATCCATGCCTCGACTTCTTCACCTTTTTCCACCTCACCATTAAACATAGGGGGGTTTATCTTCTTAAACTCTCCTAAAATTTCTTCGTAAGGTTTATATTTTCTCTTTTTAGGACTGCTTTCACTATCACTACTTTCACTGTAATATTTATGCTTTTCTTTGTGTGACCTAACCTTAAATCCTCAGAGGAATTACTTTCATTATAAAAAATTTTAACTTCTTACCGTTACACTTGTAGGATATAATTCTAGATTTAGATTCATGTTCTTTTGTTTTATCCTTTTTTTTATGTAATTTATCTAGCAGTATTTGATTCAATTATTCTTGTGTTATTACGATATTTTCATTATATTCCTTTACCATCTGTAGTTCATCTTTTAAGTCTTTTATAGATTTAAGTAATTCATATGGTTGATTATTTAGTTCCACATATATATTATCTGAATTATTATGATGTAATCCATCTTCAGCATATGCTTCTACTCCTTCCATTTCCTGAAAAATAAAGATTTATATTTCTGTACAGAAACAATTTTTAAACATCGTCAGTATGTTTGTTTTCCTATTTTGTATGCGAATTGAGCCAACTTCAGGCCTAGTGTTTGGAAACTCACTCTAATACCACATGTAACAACTCCATAATTCCATTAGTAAAAAAACAAATTAATACGGGGTTTTTAGATCAATTTTTTATCTACTTTCACATAGCTCAAGGTAAAACCTACCTCCACTTTCATATTAGGAGATAGCTTAATCTATGACTTAACAATTCGAAAAATAACATCTTATTTACGACAACAACAAAATATAAAACATACAATACTATATTGGATAACATATTTCCTTGTTTAACGTGGAAAAATATAAGTGTTGATCCTGCTTGTTGTAGTTTATAGTTTATATGTTTAAAGCATCGTGTTCTTGGATATTCTAACTCTCTGCTTACAAATGTTGTTGGGGTTACATGTGATGGGTCTTACTTAGCTTATGAGCTAAAGAATTACCTACTTTGTATTTATCAGGTTTTCCAAAGAAGTGTTATACCACCCCTAGCATCCTAACAACTAAAACTTAAGATGTTTAAGCAAGGGCCACAAATTCAAAGGATGACTTTGTAATACATAAAGGGAGTGGATCGTTTTATACTAAGCCTTGTCTTAGTTTTAAAATTCATATACCATGGTTTACATTCATTTCGCAAAAAGGTTTCAAACTATATCGAAGGGTGTTTGTAGAATTCAACATTACGTGGAGTTAGGTGGTGATTTATTGTGCCCACGTGAAGGGTTCACGTGGTGCCCTCCAGTTGGACATTTGAAACCCTAATTGAGAACTGCGAGGGTTTTTTTCTTCCTCATTATTCTTTTGCATTGAGGGCTGGTGGAGAGAGAGCCTAGGGCTCTCGACATTTCCAACATTTGACTATGAGGAGACATTAAACTTATGTATGTAAACATATCCATGCCATCAATGCTTGACGTCAGGATTCAACTTGATTGTAAAGGACAAAAATGTCGATGAAGGTGAGTTTACTTCTTTTTTCAACACAAATAGTTATTTCAGTTGCTATAAATATTTACAAAGTCATCACCGAAAGTTTAACCGTCGCTTTAAAATGTTGGCTGGAAGGGATACTCGCTAGATACTAAACGAAAAGGTGTGCAAATATTTGGGGTATGACGTTGACAAAGGTCATGGTAATACCTATGATCCTCAAACCCCATGGTCCTTTGATGCTATGAAAACAATGCTAGAGCAACGTTTCTCTTTTTGTCTTGCTTCAATGGATTTTTTTCAAAGGTTTTAGAGGAGCCTTTTTGTTTTTACAGTAAATGTCTTGTGTTTCTTTGCCTCTATGGAATTAGTGGATGAGATAAGCTTTGATGTTTTGAAATCCTTTGTGTTGTGACAAGGGTTTAAACAAATTTGTTTGTGTTTACAGGTAGTGAGTCTAAAATTGTAATGCGGTCGTTTGTTTGTAAAGTAAAGAAACTCTTAGTGTATTTTTTGTGAAGTTTTAAAGGAATTAGTTGTGATTTCACTTTTGATCTTGTTCGAATTCTTCAAATTTTTTAGTACTACTCGGTTCTTGGTTTGTAACAAAAATTACATTGTTTAAACGATATTTTTTTAAGTGAAGATGAACTATAATGCATCTATATTCTTAATGCCAATTTAATTTTTTAAAATAATTATGGTCCATCTGGCTACGACCGTTATTGGTTGTTGAATCTAGTGTACTTTCTTGTTAAATTTTAAGAGTAGCTTCGGTATAGTATGAAATAAAATGCTTTATTACCTATTATCACGATTCTATGCATTCTTTAATTGTTCATTAGAAAGTGGGTGAAATCATATTTACTTCTAGGTTTTATTAAAAGCCATTATGGTTAACCAATATTTCTGTCTCAAATGGTTACGAACTGTTTTTAAAAGATTACTGCTTGTCATTATTAAATAATTACCTCGAAAATAGGTGCTTTTATAAACTTAAGTTATTTGGAGTCAAAGCCTTATAAGTTTCAAATTCTCAACCTTTACAGAAGAAATCTCATAGATTTCTTTTTATTATTAAATGTAAAACCCTATTTAGAGCTTGTTTGGAACTCTGGATAGAAGGAATCTATCACTGTGTTAATGGTAAGTTTCAGTTAAATAAAATTAATGGGTAAATTGGCCCATTTAGGCTTCGAACCCTTGAATTGAGTGAACAGTAAAAAAATTGTATTTGTTTGTTTTTACGGTTGTATCGATATTTTAATTCATTACATGGAGTTGTTTTTCCCTATGGTGTTCTTATTACATAATATATTCCTTTTAGCTGCAAGCAACCTATTACTGGGTATTTTTTTTTTATATTAAACCTTTCGGTTGTGTGGAGATAAATTCTGGGTATTTATTAATTACAAGCCCATCGAGTGTGAGAGTTTTAAACATGTAATAAATATATAGATACATGTCTCTAACCTAGATCTATTATTCTGGAAAATAAATTATGGAGTTTAGTTATGATAAGCCCTAGATAAGAATAATTTGTTGATAGGTTCAACTATGATAGCTTCTGTTAAAAAGAAAAATCCGTATTACTTTTGTGTGACTTATAGAAAGCTGCAGTAATACTAATTACTATTTATCTATGTATATTAATTATTAACAAATAAATATGTATGCGGAATTATGAAAATATACAATAGCCTACTAATTCTACAATAGGATTTTTGTGTAAAGAGTAACATACATGAACTCATAATTTTATAGAAATAAAATTGTTCTCCTACCTATTATAGAAAACAGATAATGGTTTTGGAAAATATTTATCATTCCTAAATTTATATAGATACAAAATAAAAAAAAATTAAGGATAATAACTAGAACATCTTAGAACCTGAATAACTATCAAAGTTCATTAACACCCAAAGAAGATCATTCCTCCCAACCATCTCCTGAAATAAGCCAAGGTCACTTGCTTTAGTACCCCCGAGCGTGTTCGATGAACCAATAGGATGAAGATGTTGTCTAGAATCCTATACAGTACTCTCTGTAACTTGACAGACACACTTATAAACATAAAATATTAGAAATTCAATCTAGCTTTCCCCTCATTGAATTCCTCTTGTGTTCCTAATTTTTCAGTTTCCAGCAAAACCACAAGGTTTTAATCTCTTAGAAGAAAATGTAGTGTGCCTCCTCCTCATTTGATGGTATTTATAATATTGACTAGGTATTTTGGTCAATTTTACAATTAAATGAACCACCTTCTCAGTTCCTCTTTCCATGGGAACATGACCACAATTATATGGATGTTGTCTCCTACAATAGCTAGGAAGTAAATGTTGTTGCTGTCACTTGTCATTTTGGCATTCTACAACATATATTTCCTCCTAGTGGGTGAGAGAACACTCTTCAACAGTATTCTTTAGATAGGTGTATCTTTTAATTATTAAAATAATAAAATAATTCAATTAAAGTCATCTTTCACCATCCTTGGTTAACAACAAAAAACTTTACAATAATTTTTAAAGTAATGTCTTCTCAAAATAAATGATTTTTTTTCAATTTTAGGTGGGTTACAAACACCCCCTCTTAAGTTCAACATCATCCTCTATGTTGCTTAAGTTCCATTTGAGTCTTCCTGGAACAAAATTGGATATGCCTCCTGCATATGACTCTCTAATTCCCAGGTTGCTTCGTCTGGACTAAGGTGCTTCCATTGCACCTTTAATTGTCCAATTATACAATTTCGAAGAAAAATTTCTCTCTTGTCGAGAATACATTTTGGTTGCACCTGAAAATATCCTTTTGGTTCTACCTGAATAACATTTCAATTGATTACATGAGTAGCATCATGCAAATACTTTTTCAATATAGAAATATGAAAGATGTTATGTATTTTGAGATTAGGTGGAAAAGTTAATTGATAAGCCACTGATCCAACCCTTGACAATATCTGAAACGTTGCATAGTACCTGGGTGCCAATTTAGCAAAAATCCCCAACTTAAAGGTCTTTTTTCTCAGTACCTTAGGTTTTGATCCTTGTCATAAAAGGTTGGATAGGAATCACCTTTGGTTCTTTCTCCCTAGTTTCCCTATTCATTTCTAGAACCTCTAGGATTTATGGGTATTGCAAATGTTATTGGTAAATTTATTCTTATTGAAGACGATCAACTTTTGGGTCTTACTGGAAAGATCCTAGGGTTATCATGAAGCTTTCTATGGTTGATGGGTTATGTAATGTTACAGTTTTGACCCCATTTTCATTAAAAGAAACATGATGTATATATTGTAATTAATCGTGGTGTGGAGGTAAAGGCAAAATCCCCACCATCGATTTGGTTGTGTTATGTTTCAACAATGGGGATCATTACCAATGGTTTATCATTCTATCCAGCACATTATAGTTGGAATCATGTAAATATGCACATTAATTAAAATGAACCTACAACTACATACGATGGTGCAATGTTAATGAAAAGGGCATGATTTTCCTAAGGTTAAGGGGGAGGATTGTCTAACTCATGGGAGCCATTGGGAGATTGCCATGTGTCGAGCACCCATTTGAAACTCCTATTGTTAGTTGGGAGCAGTTATGGCTGGCAAGTGGTGGGTGGCAGGACTGCCAATCTTTGCCCCAAGTAAACTCCACTAGCAGGCTCACTCTTCTCATGTGGAGGGTAGAGAACGGTCTCCATTCCTTCCATGATTCCATTCCTCCATGCAAAAACAACTCCACTTTTCGGATTGTCTTGTTGATACTCACATAGGATTTGGTCGGGGGTTTGGACCTTTTGCTGATTGTGGTCTGTGCAAGTTTTCCCCTTCACGCAAGGAGTATTGTTTTCACCTCACACGCAGGCCGGGGGTGTGTTCTCCTACAGCAAGCCAGAAGTGTGGCCTGAGAGGCACGGTTTCGGCTATGTAAGTTTTCCCCTGCCGATTTGTGGTTTGTGTATGTGTTTTCCCCTATCAATGATGGGAGTTTGGCTTCTTTCCCATTTGCAGACTGTGTAATGATGCCGTCATTTCATTGTGTGATTGGGCTATTGTTCTTCCCCTGGTTTGGGTTGCTATGTGTGCAATCATCTTTTGGGTTGCTGCTAAGTTTTTTTAGCCACGCTAGGGATAAGAACAACTCTGAATCACCTTGTTTGGCTTGAGTCGCATCCACCAATTTGGGTTGTCACCTTATTTCCTTGTGTTTCTTCAGAAATCTATGAACTGCATGTTTTACTACGGGTATGCAGTGGTTGGTCTTCGGACTGTGTGGAGTGGGATTGAAGTCTAGGTATGCTTGAGAAACCTGGGTTTGGGAGCCACACAGATAGAGTTAGATGGTTGGATTTCTTTTCCACAACCCTAGAAGAGCACTAGCAAGGGAATTTAGGGCTTGAGGGACTGTGAACCAGAGAAGGGACTGATTCCTGGTGGTGGGTGTGTGTGGGTTTCTTAGAAGTCAGAATGGCTCTGGTGGAGGCATCCTTAGTTCTTCCGTCATCCACCAGCTTAGCATTCAGCTTTTCCCAGCTCCTTGACGACCTGATAAACCCAACTATGTTGACTTGGCTGATTGTCTACTTTTGGCTATGTGTGAGCTTGCCTAGTTCCTCATTCCTTTGGGAATCATGCCTAGCTGAAGGGTGGTGGTGTTTCTAAGAGATTGATGAGAACGCTGGCCTATGGTTGGGTGGAACGTTTCAGCGACGTAGCTTGTTGAGGGATGAGTTCTGTATAAGATAAGTGTTCTTGTCCATTTTGCTTCTGCAATCATATTTATTGTCTAATGCATTATGATGAAAATGTTAATGCTTGAATGTATGTTTGCTTCTGCTGTATGTTGAATGATCATGCATCTTAGCATTTTTTCTATTTTAAGCATTTAGTTTCAGCATTATGTGCATGTTAAACTTCAAGGGGCTATTTTCCCGGATGTCTGATGGTTTGGTAGTGTCCTCTTCACTGGTCGGAGGGTCAAGGATGTTATAGTATGGTCTCAGAGCTAACATTGCAGCATGGGCCTGAATGGGCCATGAAAGATCAGCTAGCAAAGGTAGGTTACCTTCTGCCCAGCAAAGATCAGAAAACTTCCACAAAAAAAATTGCCTAAGTGCCTAAACCGTCGTCTCATCGGAAGACTAAGTAGGAAACTCTTCCGATGCAGTAGATCACCTAGTTGGAATGTCACCCAATAGAGGAAGAAATTGAGAAATTTCTCTAAGTGTTCACCAACTGTTGATGAAAGTTAGAGGACGTGAGTGCCGAAACATCGGTGGAAAAGACAAGATGCTAGTTGGTGAAGCCGCCGACAATGGCGGTGGAAAGAAGGATAAAAAGAAAGTTTTCTCAAAAAAATTTCTAAGTCGTGAAATAATCGATGATTGGCAATGATTATAGGATTGAATCACCGATGATTAGTAGATGAGGTCACCAAAACATCATCGTTTTTGGCGAAATTTAGTTCTTTGTAGAGCCGATGCGGCAGAAGACAAAGAAGAAAAACAAAAAATTTGTATGTCACGAGACCATCGGCGATCGGAAAAGTGTAGCGGATTGGATTGTCAATGACTAGAAGATGGGATCACCGAAAAAAAGAGGATGAAGTTGTCGAAGACTAGTGAAGTGGATCGGCGATTATTAGTTGAAGGAAGAGCCGCAGTTTTGATGGAGACCTTCTAAAGACTGCCGAAACATCAGTGAAACTTAGTTCTTTAAGGAGCCGACGCAAAGAAGGAATTTTTCCAAAATTTCTAAGGGATGGAATCGTCGATGAAATATAGACGATGGAAACGTCAAAACAATGGCTTCGTATTGCTAGGAATTGCCGAAATGGTGGCGGAAATTAGATGAACAGATTGGGGAAAATTAGGTGATGGGTTTGTAGAAACGTCACCGCCGTTGGATAAAGTTAAAGGATGAAGGCACCGACGCAGATGATAAAGAAGAATTTTTTTCAAAAAATTGCATAAGTGCTGAGCCCATCAGTGATTGGCGAAAGTTAGAAGATTGGAGCGTCGATTGGCGGAAGTTAGTTGATGGAACCACTGAAACGTCGGCACACCTAGTCGGGACCATCAACAAAATTTAGAGGATGGAACCGCCAATGCGGCGACTGACATTGGAAGAAATTAGTTGTTTTGGTCACCGATGAACATTGAGAAGATTTAGTTGTTTGTGTGTCTACCATTGTGGCTGTCTAGTGGAATATCCTTCTGACGGATAGAGGCTTTAACAACCGATAGTGGATAGATATTTTGACCACCGATGCCATAGTGGTTAGTTTCTCCGACCACCGATGCCGTAGTGGTTAGTTTACCCGATCCGCCGATGGGGTTATGGCCGCGAAAAAACATAGGGAGTTCGTTGGATGCCATTGCGGCTACCTAAAGGACTGAGCACTCGATGAATAATGCATCTGACTGCCAATACAGTGCTGTGGAAATAATCGCCGATATTGTATAGTGAACAGTGTTCCGATTTTCTATACTGCGGAAAACTATAGTTGTTGGAGCCGTTGATACAGTGGAAAACCTTAGATAATGAAACCATTGATACAACAGAAAGGGTTAGTTGTTATGACCACCACTGAGTAGTGGAGAAAGCTAGCTGTGTTGATCACCGAAGTGTCGGAATTTTTGATGGGATGAGACCCAATTTGGCAAAGGAATTTTGGGGTTTTCAAGTAGGATTTTTTAGATATTTCAACATTTTTTCAGCTATTCTCAGTAGTCTTTTAGTAGTTTCAGTGCTGAAAAAGAAGAAAAGAAAAATCCTAGGTGGCTGAAGTCATCATTCCAGACCAAATACAGTTGTGTGTTTTGCCTAAATTTGGTGAAAATCATCATTTTAGAAGTAGTGTGGTTTTCACACTCGAGGTCAGAATGAAGCATGTGGATGGGCATTGGAAATCTTATCCAACAGGGAACAAGGAGGAATCACAGAAGTTTGAATGTGGTGCTGCAAAGTACTAGTGATTGCTTGAAAATGAAATGTGCTACTGTCAATATGGACAAACTCAGGAATTGCATGCCTAGAGGTAGCAAGACCATGAAGTCAAACCAGCTGTTGTGTGGAAGAGGAGTTCCATGCAAAGATGAGGGACTTGAAAAGGGGAATTTCCTTAAAGCCTGTATTGCTAATTTAAATTACATTTTATAAGTTTTATACATAAAATGCATCAAGATATTCCTTGCATGAATAGGATATTACATGTAGGTAAGATTAGTGAGAATTATACATTTATAATGAACCACTAATGGTAATTATTGCATTGGTGTTGGAATTAGTGGGAAAACCAACGACAACATGGACATGGTTGAATATGTTGCTGATGCTAATGAATGTCACTAGAAACCCTATGAAGAAAGGGATAAGGCAACAAAACCAGGATCAAAAGTTGGTGAGCAACTTCTGCAATCTCCTGCAAGAGACCAACCAAACTGGTAATGTGAAAGGTGTAAGTAGGATCCATGTAGGTAATAGTTTAATTATGACAATTGCATAGAGTGGTGAAAGCAAGAGGTCTCATACAATGTGGTTATTTAAAATTTATACTACATTCACATAGAAATGTATTATGCATGTATATGTGTTACGGAGATAAATTCCTATGGCTTGGGGTACCACAATAGACAAATTGACTCCAAAAATCAATCTTTCCCAATATGCAATAGCAATAAAATGTCTGACACTAAAGGATTAGACCTCGTACTTTATTCCAGATGGTTGAAGTAGATCCCCGTTGAGCTTTCCAATCTTCAGCTTGAATTGCTATATTGTTTGCTCAACAACAAGTAAACAATACAAGCATTCTATATATCATGGTGTTAGATCTATTCTAGAATATATAATCAATAATGTAAAAGAATTTGACATAATCCCATGGATAAAATATTCATTCAAATACACATCATTGGACAAGAAAAGATATTTCTATTAATATAAATCAGAGATTACAAGATACAACCTCTGACGGCACGTCTGTGAACCGGAGAAACTGAATCCCCACTTGGGCCTCCAACACTTCAATCCTCCATATCTCGATAGCAAGCTCACAAGCAAAAGGCAAGCTTGGGAAGAACACAAAAGTGCTCCAATGGACAAAGGGATGCAGACTCAAGCATAACTTTCAGCAACAATGGACTATAGTTTCGTTGCTCTCAATTCTCTCTTATGCCTTCAATGTACCAAGGGGTTCCTTATATAGCTTTTCAAAGGGGTAATGAAAGGTCGAATTTGAGCGATCTCAAGGCATATGGAAGGCTAGGAGTCAAATGAGTCGGATCCATGTCAAGGAAAAATCCAAAAGGATTTGGATTATTCACACATCCCGATGTACGCGGTTATAGTGGTCAAACCCGCGTATGTACGCGCTTATAGGGTTAAAAGTCACGTATAGCATTTTTCATGTGTTTTTAGGGATGATCAAGGAAACATCAAAGGACAAAAAGTGGTCCATAGGGTCTAAGGAGTCTACAGCGGGACAAGGGAAGGCCATACAAAGTGTGATTCACCTAGAGTGGTGAAATTCACTATAATAGATGCCCCCTAATGTGTGAGGTCAGAGGGGTCATACGATGGCCGAAATACATTATAAGTCCATCCCAGAAGTGGAGTGATGAAGGATCCCAAATGGAATACCAACCACCCAATCATCATAGTACAATAATACAATTTTGCATACAACTGCAAATACATATAGCAGTCCCGGATACATAAGAGTGCAATGGCCATGAATAGGCATGATACATGATATCACATATGTGGTCATCGCCACATAAAATATACATAGATTAGAATCTCCATGATGAAGATATACAAAGGACCATGATCTCCAAAATGGCTGAAGATATATAATAGATCAAGATCTCCATAGTGGTTGGAAATATCTGACATACACTGGAATCAAGTCACGAGAGCTGAAATCTCATGAACACTAGCACGATTAAGGATGTAGCATATAAGAGATGCCACCAATCTGGAAAGTCTTCTACACAAACCGCTATGAGTACATGTCCTACTATGCGAATAGAGGTGTCAAGGTTGAACATAGTAGTCCATCATCTGATTACTGGTCATTAATGTATACCGTTAATAGACGCGAGATCACCCACCAATGATGAAAATGGGAATGAAGGTACTAGAGTGCAAATTAAGAAGTGTGAATAAATGTGTTGAGGTCGAACACTTGAGAGGATCCATCGATCAGGGGACATTGATGTATTCCCAAGAAAATGTCGATGGCGAGAGAACCTGCCACTAATGACTACAAGTCTCAAGGCACTCAAAATGACTCTAGATTCCAATCCCAGAATAAATGATCTGAAGTCGATGGGATGAACTCCGCTAGAAGGAGGGCATTAAGGCATCCCCCATCATCCAACACAAGGTACTCAGCAAAGCTGTATAATGTATAAGGACTTGATCATAAGGTGCATGAACTAGTAACTGTACCGAGAATGGTCAACATGCAAAGTCAAGATAACCGAGGAATGGACGACTCAGGTTTCAACTTCCTTCAAACAAGAGCATAACATCGTATGGTGACTGAATGAAGGTATTATAGACTCGATATACAAACTGGGACATCTCTGTGACACAAGAGGCATCAACAGAGGCTCCATAGGGACTGGAAGCTTAACCAATTGGTGGAGATAAACTCAGATAAATGAGTACAGCTCCTAAAGTCAAACTATAACCCAACCAATGGATGTGATATATAGTGCTCTGTTCGAAGGCGACACGACTCGACAACTACCAAGGATAACATCTTTTCATGTCCGGATTTTTGGTTTTTTGATTTTTTTGGACTTTTTCAGTTTTTTGAAAATCTTGAAAAAGGAATAAACTAGCTTTATAATTACAAACTAGGAGGAGACGAGTGTCATAAGGGAAAACAAACTAGTTCCAAGCAGTGGAACATACCTATGCTCAATGCAAGGATACATGTGTAGGATATCGACACTCGGGGGAAAATCCCCTCCCAGTAAAAAGGGAATCAAGCTGCGAAGGATATAAAAAATGGCTCTGCATGGCTAGACATGAGACAAGCTCAGGCTATATGGCTGAAATGCAATGTCAGGGGAGTCGGCATAAAGCTCAATAAGGCAGGAAAAGCTCATGATAATGCATTCACAACTTGACATGAGGGAGTCTTAAGGGAAATAGGCTAGCATAAGATCAAGAGGAGTATGAGGCTCTTGCAAAAGGACATGGTGGGGCTAAAATGGACTCCCAGACCTAAGAGAGGACTCACAGCATGGGTACCAAATGCAAAAGGGAGCTAACTAGGGAACCCATGTAAAGGAAAGCTCTACCATTCACATAGTACCACTTTTAATAGCAACATGAAAGTTTTGTGATACCATGTAATGGGTTCATACCTAAGGTTCAGATGGAACAGTCATAAGGCAATGCATAAGCGCAAGAGGATGTGAAATCCTAACCTATATGCCAGTTCAGACATAATACCTGTGACAGGCACGAACGGGTCGAAACCTCGGAGAGAGTGTACAAAAATTGGACCCTACATGACAACCATATTAGTCCAAAACAACCCAAGATAGTCAATAAAGAATCCAAACTATAGGATATAAGGAGGAATTATCATGACAACTGCACCCAAAGGAAACAATGCGGTGAACAATGGGACATAAAAAGGAAAGTAAGGTGTAGACCCAACGTTCACGCATCCACTACCACCCCCATGAGGGTGACCACCGGTGTAAAGACCGAGTGAAGGGAATAAAAATCCTCCATAAATGGAGTAGAGGATGGAAGATGACCATTCCCAAATCTATGCGCACGGTAAGGGGCTGTGATGCCCCCAAGTCTGACACCAGGGTCCGTACTAGGACCAAGATGGGTGATAGGATACCAGGCATGCCACAAATAAAAGGACATGAACTCAAGAGAGCATAAAAATACTCAAGCAACCACGATCCCAAAGGCCAACTAGCGCATAAAGAGCACACTCCTAAGAAAATATACAGCCAAAATACAAGCAAACCAAGGGGAGGATATGTGAGCTCCCAAATGCAACAGGTATGTCTCACCTAGGAGAGGCTCGAAACTCTCATACACTACAAGTGGAGGTATGTAACCTCTACAAGTACCCCCTCGATATCCTAGGTAAGGCCACTAAGGTCACCTCAATATACTCAATGCTCATGCGGACAGTCAAGGGGATATTGACCATATGGGCAGGGTAGCAAAGCCCGAAACTCTCGAAAGAGCCCCCAGATACGAATACAATCCTAGAAATATCTCCGGTGCTACTCAGTTATGACTAGGGGTAATCCCAATCAATAACCGCTCACACTGACTCGTGTTTAACTCCCTTTTGAGAGGAGGATCCTAAGAAACACTGGTTATATCAAGGATTTCACACACTCACCTAGACAGACACCTAGATGTTGTTGTTTAGTGATCTTGGAGAATTGACTTACAATGAACTATTCCAAGATCCTAAAACCTAAGCTTGTTGGTGCACCCTAGAAAATAAAAGAGTGTAGTTCATTTTAATTTAGCATTGATTTTAATTGGCTGTAATTACTCAAAGGGAAATGGCTGTGCAACTACTGATATGAAGACTCAGCAGTGAAATACAAGTGCACACCATAACAAACAATGCTAAGTGCAATCTTTGTCAAATGAAAAATAGGGTATGCCACTACATGATATGCATAAATATATATTCCTTTCCGAATGCCAATGCAATCCTTCCTATATGAAAGCCTAAACACAACTCCCATCCAAGCAATCCAATGCAAGTAACTCCTCAAATCCATATCTAAGATGCAACTAAGAGTGCAACTACTTTGTATTTTTCAATATAAAAGAATGAAAAATGCAATAAAAGTCATCTAAAACTCTCAGTCTCTACAGCAAGTATAAAAGACAAGCCCAGCAAGACACCAAGACAAAAAAAGGAATGCACTAATGGCAAAACAAAAAGGAAAAATGAATAAAACTACTTTCAAAGAAAAATCAATGAAAAAGCGGTCTTTGGTCACAAAAGAAGCATCCAACAGACAACATCAGACCCAAGGAAGACCCAACCACACTCACAACCCACCCAACAACTTCCCATAACATCAAACTCACCAAAAGAGAGGATGCACGTGACTGTTTAAAGAACAACTGCGTATATACGCGACTTTTGGCGTGGATGGGCATATGTACTTGAATTTTGGCCAAAAACCTACGTATATAGAGAAGGCAGTGGTAAAAAGCAGGCCAAGGGTCAAACAAATAAAGGGGATTGTCAATGGATGAACATACTATAAAATGCAACCCAGAAACAAGGAGAAACAAAGAGCAAGTCAATAATATGAATCCCATTGTATCGATAAAAACCCCCAAAGGCAAAATGACTAGGAACTCCCCAGCGGAGTCGCCAATTCTGTTACGGAGAGAAATTCCTATGGCTTGGGGTACCACAACAGACAGCTTGACTCCAGAAATCAATCTTTCCCAATATGCAATAGAAATAAAATGTCTAACACTAAAGGATCAGACCTCGTACCTTATTTCGAACAGTTGAAGTAGATCCCCATTGAGCTTTCCAATCTTCAGCTTGAATTGCTATATTACTTCCTCAACAACAAGTAAACAATACAAGCATTCTATATATCATGGTGTTAGATCTATTCTAGCATATATAATCAATAATGTAAAAGAATTTGACATAATTCCATGGATAAAATATTCATTCAAATACACATCATTGGACAGGAAAATATATTTCTATTAATACAAATCAAAGATTACAAGATACAACCTCTGATGGCACGTCTGCAAACCGGAGAAATTGAATGCCCCACTTGGGCCTCCACCACTTCAATCCTCCATCTCTCGATAGCAAGCTCACAAGAAAAAGGAAAGCTTGGGAAGAACACAAAAGTGCTCCAAGGGACAAAGGGATGTAGACTCAAGCATAAGTTCCGGAAACAATGGACTATAGTTTCGTTGCTCTCAATTCTCTCTTATGCCTTCAATGTACCAAGGGGTTCCTTATATAGCTTTTCAAAGGGGTAATGAAAGGTTGAATCCGAGCGATCTCAAGGCATATGGAAGGCCAGGAGTCAAATGAGTCGGATCCATCTCAAGGAAAACTCCAAAAGGATTTGGATTATTCACACATCCCGATGTATGCAGTTATAGTGGTCAAACCCGCGTATGTACGCGGTTATAGGGTTAAAAGTCGCGTATAGCATTTTTCATGTATTTTTAGGGATGATCAAGGAAACATCAAAGGACAAAAAGTGGTCCATAGGGTCTAAGGAGTCTGCAGCGGGACAGGGGAAGGCCATACAATGTGTGATTCACCCAGAGTTGTGAAATCGGCTATAACAATATGTTGCTATGAACTTAGTAACCCAAAGAAAGTGAGTACCGAGGTTCTTGATTATAGTAATGCATCCTATATGAAGTAGTCATGGTATGTGTGAGTGCATAGTATTCCTTAATCAATGCAAGGTAGCATTGAGTGAATATGTATTAAAAGATTTTATAAATCTTATAGTTATGCATTGAATGGATGCATAAGAAAATTGTGAGTAAATGTTGTTGATATGCATACATAAGTATGGGTGGGAATGTTGTGATGCATTGCATGAATGCATCAATATAGTGCATGTGCTATTATGACTAACCAATGGCTGAAATGATGAATTGATGATAATTATGGAACCATTTCAAGAGCTGTTATGGATGCATGATAGTAAGTGCATGAAGAGGGTAGTCATGATCGATTGGCTACAAATGATACACTTGTGAAGTAAGGAGTATCTAAACATTTCATTTAAATTGCATAAATGATGTGACTATACCTTGCAATTTTAGTATGATAATAATTCGCGTGAAGTAAAATGAGTTTTGGTAATATTGATGTGATTAACAGCTAGAAGTATTTGAATTTTATAAATTTTGAAAATGCTTCAGTGATTGTTGCAGCAATGGAAAAGTTATGTGCATCAAGACTTACCAAGTGTTTTCCTGATTGAAGTTCATATTGCAGGTAGATTGTTTGGGGCATGGAAATGTCGGTAAGACCATGACAAATGCCGGTATCTACCATGTGAAAGAGCCAAACCTCATGAGAAGAGTCTCATGGCAGTGAAAATAGTTTAATTGTGTCAGGAGGACGTGTTGTAAGTGGATGTTCATGTTATGATAGTGAGCCTAAAGTATAATGGGCATAGTGGTGCTGCTTACAAGATACCAACAAATGAGGATCACCTCATTGCTAAGCAAATCAATTTCTGTAGTAAATAGAGTTGCAAATTCCTATTGAATTTAATTACTAATGTCATTGCTTGGTTATGGAACAATCAAATTTGGATTGTATTAGTAGGTAAGGATTGTATTTGACTGTTTCGCTACTTGATGAATGTGCCAGGGGTACACATTGTAGGAAGATCATGTGTGATGGCCTGCAGGAGCAAAACTTCATGGGGAGGTTCTCCCCTATCTTAGAAATGGGTTTTGGGTAAAACTCCATTGGAAATTTTAGAAATGTCTCGTCTGCACTACATGTTTGGTAAGCAACATGAGTGAGATGGTATAGATTATGTCGGTAAGACATGTGTGGATATGAAATGTAAAAAGGAGTTGGGATGGAAAGCCAAGGGACTATCAACTCATAGAATGGAGCCCCCATTCCTCCTTAACAAAGGAATACTACATCAGCAAATGGATAAGTGTTATGTTACCCTAGCTAAGAATATGCATGTCAAATTGTTAAATTCCATATGCAAAGCATGTTCTGATTTTATTTCCATTATGACAGATTGCTTGAGTATGAGTAAGACCTACATGGTTCACATCAAAAAGTGGTGCACAGTTTCTCGATGTCAGGACATGAAAGGGTTTTCAATATTGATTACATCCTAGGGAGTGGACGCACTCCTGGTGTCTCAATACTTGATAGTGGATGATATGAAATATGATTACGGTTTTAGAGCAATAACGTTGATGAGTTTTCTTATATTGCTTGTGTTGTCAAGCTAAACAGATGCAGTCTGGTGTTGCACACTAAATGGACAATGGCTTGGGCCCATCCTACCTCCTACTAAAGAGCACAGAGAAGGGGACATTCTTGAGAGACTGAAGAGAAAAGAAGGGAGTGGTTTCTTGTGTTGTATGGGGTAGTGGAATTAGAGCTCACTGCTAGAAATGAAACCTGGAAATGGTAATGGTAAAGTTTCCTTCCCAGTCAGTGTGAAGGTGTACTGGAAGGAGATGTTGGGATATTATATGCCTAGGGATCCATAGTAGATCCTCGATTTGGAAATGGTCATGGTAAAGTTCCAAGCCCAGTCGGCATGAAGGTGTATTGGCTGGGCATTAATTATTTGATGTTGCAGAAATTGTGGGAATGTTACAGTGTTGTCTTGACTACTTGCAGTCTGATAAACCCAACTGATTATTTGGATTGGCTGAGTAGCCTAATAAACTCAACTGATTAGCTGGCTTGGCTGAGTAGCCTGGAAATAGAATGTGTTTAATTACTTAAGGTAAATTATGAATTCTAGAATAGTTAGTTCCCTGCCCAAGAATGGACATTAATGATCTCATGTTCCTGAAGGGAAGGCATGAAGAGTATGAAAGTATCCTTGAGAAGACTTGGATTGCCATGCCAATTGGGTAATCAATTGACTAATTTTAATGCATGTATTATGCTTGGTCTGACAGAATTTTGATGGTGCATTTCACAGGTGAGAAAAGTGAAATCCAGTAGTGCACATTGATCATGGTAGCAGACCAAAAGCTGTTAGACTTGGCTGGAAGTCTCAGACAATTGCCAAGACCCAAGAGAAACTTGGAGAGATGCTCAAGATCCAGAAAAGGCAAAATGAGATGAACCACCAAATTTTGAAAGACTCTATTGGATTGCAAAAGGAGGTGAAAAGCCTTCTGGGAGAAATCCATAAAGGAAAGGAAAGTGGATCAATGATGGGGAATTCATCCAAGCAGCCCATTAAGAAACGTTGTAGGCATGAAGAATCAAAGGGAATTGAGTAGGTAAAGATGAAGTAGCCAATGAATTGTTGGAAATGCGAAGGACATCATTACGATCAGGATTTCCCAACGAGGGAACATCAATAGGGTAGCAGCCACAAAGTTCCTAGACTTGTGGATGAGTCGAAAGCTCAGAACCAGCAAGAGAAGCTCATGGAAGCCGAGGGGCTTGGTCCTAAAAGGTCAAGTAAATAATTGAACGTGGGACAGATCTACAAAATTTTGAAATTTTGGATGTGCAAATTGTATATGCATTCCTATGTATTGGAACACCGAGGACGGTGTTATTCCAAGGGGGAGGGGATTGTAATGTCCCAGTTTTGACCCCGTTTGCATGAAATGATACATGATGCATACATTGTAATTAATCATGGTGTGGAGCTAAAGGAAAAATCCCCACGATTGATTTGGTTGTGTTATGTTTGAGCAATGGGGATCGTTGCCAATGGTTTATCGTGCTATCTGGCACATTATAGTTGGCATCATGTAAATATGCACATTAATTAAAATAAACCTATAACCAGCTACGATGGTGGAACGTTAATGAAAAGAAAATGATTTTCCTAAGGTTAACGGGGGAATTGTCTAACCTGTGGGAGCCATTGGGAAATTTCCCTGTGTCGACCACCCATTTAAAAATCCTATTGTTAGTTGGGAGCAGTTATGGCTAGGATGTGGTGGGTGGTAGGATTGCCTATCTTTGCCCTACGTACACTCCACCAATAGGCTCGATCTTCTCACATGGATGGTAGGGAACGGTCTCCATTCCTTCCATGATTCCATTCCTCCATGAAAAAACAACTCCACTCTCTGGATTGTCTTGTTGATACTCAGGAAGGAGTTGGTCAGGGGTCTAGATATTTTGTTGATTGTGGTCTGTGCAAGTTTTCCCCTTCATGCAGGGAGTATTGTTTTCACCTCATTCGCAGGTCGGGGGTGTGTTCTCCTATGGAAAGCCTGAAGAGTGGCCTGAGAGGCACGGTTTCAGCTGTGTAAGTTTTCCCCTGCTGATTTGTGGTCTACGTATGTGTTTTCCCTTGTCGATGCTGGGAGTTTGGCTTCTTTCAAACTCGCAGGAATATGTAATGTTGCCGTCATTTCATTGTGTGATTGGGCTGTTGTTCTTCCCTTGGTTTGGGTTGCTATGTGTGCAATCATCTGTTGGGTTGCTGTTGAGTTGTTTTGGCCATGCTAGGGCCAAGAACAACTCTGAATTTCCTTGTTTGGCTTGAGCCGCGTCAACCATTTTGTGTTGTCACCTTGTTTCCTTGTGTTTTTTCACAAAGCTGTGAACTGCTTGTTTTAATGCGGGTATGCAGTGGTTGGTATTCGGACTGTGTGGAGTGGGATTGAAGGCTGGGTATGCTTGATAAACCTGGGTTTGGGAGCCACATAGATAGAGTTAGATGGCTGGCTTTCTTGTCCACAACCCCAAAAGAGCACTGGCAAGGGAAGTCAGGTCCTGAGGGACTGTGAACAAGAGAAGGGACTGATTCCTAGTGTCGGGTGTGTGTGGGTGTCTTAGAAGTTAGGCTAGCTCTAGTGTAGGAATCCTTAGTTCTCCCATGAGCCACTAGCTTAGCATTCAGCCTTTCCTAGCTCCTTGATATCCTGATAAACACAACTGTGTTGACTTGGCTGATTGTGTACTTTTGGCTATGTCCGAGCCTGATTAGTTCCTTATTCCTTGGGGAATCATACCCAGCTTAGGGGTGGTAGTGTTACTGAGAGATTGATGAGCACACTGGCCTATGGTTGGGTGGAACGTTGCAACGATACAGTTGGTTGTGGGAGGAGTTCTATATAAGATAAGTGTTCTTGTCCATTTTGCTTTTGCAATCATATTTATTGTCTAATGAATTATGATGAACATGTTGATGCTTGAATCCATGTTTACTTCTGCAGTATGTTAAATGATCATGCATCTTAGCATGTTTTATGTTTTAAGAATCTAGTTTAAGCATTATGTGCATGTTAAACTTCATGGGGCTATTTTCCTGGATGTTTGATGGTTTGGTAGTGTCCTCTTCGTTGGTTGGAGGATCGAGGACGTGACAGTATGGTATGAGAGATAACATTGTAGCATGGGCCTGAATGGGCCATGAAAGATCAGCTAGCAGAGGTAGGTTACCTTCTTCCCAGCAAAGATCAGAAAACTTCCACAAAAAGAAATTTCCTAAGTGGCTGAACCATCGGCTCATTGAAAGACTAAAAGTAGGAAACTCTTCTGATGGAGTGGATCACCTAGTCGAAATGTCACCTAACTGAGGAAGAAATTGATAAATTTCTCTAAGTTTTCACCATCTGTCAGCAAAATTTAGAGGACGTGAGTGCCGAAATGTTGGTAGAAAAGACAAGATGCTAGTTGGTGAAGTGACCGACAGTGGCAGCAGAAAGAAGGATAAAAAAAAAAAATCTTGAAAATTTTTCTAAGTCATGAAATGATTGGCGATTGGCGATGATTAAAGGATTGAATCACTGATGATTAGCTGATGAGGTCACCGAAACGTCATCATCATCGGCAAAATTTAGTTCTTTGGGGTGCCGATGCGGCGGAAGACAAAGAAGAAAATTCCCAAAAATTTTCTATGTCATGAGACCATTGGCAATCGAAAAAGTTTAGCTGATTGGTTCGCCGATGACTAGAAGATGGGATCATCAAAAAATAGAGGAAGAATTTGCTGAAGAATAGTGAAGTGGAACGACGATTATTAGTTGAAGGAAGAGTCGCAGTTTTGGTGGAGACCTTCCGAAGGCCGCCGAAACATCGGTGAAACTCAGTTCTTTGAGGAGCCGATGCAAAGAAGGAAATTTTCTAAAATTTCTAGGTGATGGAATCATCGGTGAAATTTAGATGATGGAAGCACTGAAAAAATGGATTTGTATGGCTAAGAATTGCCAAAATGATGGCAAAAATCAGATGAATGGATCGATGAAAATTAGGTGACGGGTTTGTCGAAACATCACCACCGTCAGAGAAAGTTAAAGGATGAAGGTGCTGACGCGGAAGATAAAGAAGAATTTTTTTGAAAAATTGTCTAAGTGTTCATCCCATCGGTGATCGGTGAAAGTTAGAAGATTGGAGTGTCAATCGACAGAATTTAGTTGATGGAACCACTGAGACATTGGCTCACCTAGTCTAGACCATTGGAAAAATTTAGAAGATGGAGCCGCCGATGTGGCAGCTGACATCGGAAGAAATTAGCTGTTTTGGTCACCAATGAACATCGGGAAGATTTAGTTGTTCATGCATCCGTTATTTCCGCTATCTAGTGGACTATCCTTCCGATGGATAGAGGCTTTAACCACCGATAGTGGATAGAGATTCTAACCGCTAATGCCGAAGTGGTTAGTTGCTTCAACCACCGATGCCACAGTGGTTAGTTTCTCTGACCGATGATGTCGCAGTGGTTAGTTGCCACAATCTGCCACAGGGTTATGGCTACAGAAAACACAGGGAATTCATTGGCCACCCTTGCAACAGCCTAAGGGACTGAGCACCCGATGAATAATGCATCCAACCGTCGATACAGTGCTATGGAAATAATCAGCGATGCTGTATAGTGAACAGTGGTCCGATTGTCGATACTGTGGAAAACTATAGTTGTTGGAGCTGTCGATATAGCGTAAAACCTTAGCTGATGAAACCACTGATACAATAGAAAGGGTTAGTTGCTATGCCCATTGATGAGTAGTGGAGAAAAATAGCTGTGTTGATCGCCGAAGTGTCAGAATTTTTGATGGGATGAGACCCAATTTGGAAAAGGAATTTTGGGGTTTTCAAGTGGGATTTTTCAGATATTTCAATGGTTTTTTAGCTGTTCTCAGTAGTCTTTCAGCCGTTTTAGGGCTGAAAAGGAAGAAAAGAAGAATTCTAGGTGGTTGAAGTCAACTTTCTAGACCAAATACAGTAGTGTGTTTTGCCTAAATTTGGTGAAAATCATCATTTTAGAAGTAGTGTGGTTTTCACACTCGAGGTTAGAATGAAACATGTGGATAGGCATTGGAAATCTTATCCAGACAGGAACAAGTTGGAATCACTAGAGTTTGAATGTGGTGCTACAAAGTACTAGTGATTTCTTGAAAAATAAATGTGATGCTATCAATATGGACAAACCTAGGAATTGCATGCCTAGAGGTAGCAATACCATGAAGTCAAACCAGTTGTTATGTGGAAGAGGAGTTCCATGCAAAGATGAGGGACTTCAAAAGGGAAATTTCCTTAAACCCTGTCTTGCTAATTATAATTACATTTTATAAGTTTTGTACATAAAATGTATCAGGATATGCCTTGCATGCATAGGATATTACATGTTGGTAAAAGTAGTGAGACTTATACATTTATAATGAACCACTAATGGTAATTATTGCATTGGTGTTGGAATTAGTGGGAAAACCAACGACAACATGAACATGGCTGAATATTTTGTTGATGCTGATGAATGTTACCAGCAACCCTATGAAGAAAGGGATAAGGCAACGAAACCAGGATCAAAAGTTGGTGAGCAACTTCTGTAATCTCCTGCAAGAGACCAACCAAACTGGTAATGTCAAGGGTGTAAGTAGGATCCATGCAGGTAATGGTTTAATTATGACAATTGCATAGAGTGGTGAAAGCAAGAGGTCTCATACAATGTGGTTATTTAAAATTTATACTACATTCACAGAGAAATGTATCATGCCTGTATATGTTGCTATGAACTTAGTAACCCAAAGAAAGTGAGTACCGAGGGTCTTGATTATAGTAATGCATCCTATATGAAATAGTCATGGTATGTGTGAATGCATAGTATTTTTGAATCAATACAAGGTAGCATTGAGTGGATATGCATTAAAAGATTTTATAAATCTTGTAGTTATGCATTGAATGGATGCATATGAAAAGTATGAGTAAATGTTGTAGATATGCATACATAAGTATGGGTGCAAATGTTGTGATGCGTTGCATGAATGCATCAATATAGTGCATGTGTTATTATGACTAACCAATGGCTGAAATGATTAATTGTTGATAATTATGGAACCATTTCAAGAGCTATTATGGACAAAGGATAGTAAGTGAATGAAGAGGGTAGTCATGATCGATTGACTATCGGAAATTCTCTATGGGAGGGCAAGGTGGTACAAATGATACGCTTGTGAAGTAAGGAGTATCTAAACATTTCATTTAAATTGCATAAATGATGTGACTATACCTTGCAATTTTAGTATGATAATAATTCGCTTGAAGTAAAATGAGTTTTGGTAATATTGATGTGATTAACAGCTGGAAGTATTTAAATTTTATAAATTATGAAAATGCTTCAGTGATTGTTGCAGCAATGAAAAAGTTATATGCATCAAGACTTACCAAGTGTTTGGCTTATTGAATTTCAGATTTCAGGTAGATT
Source organism: Pseudotsuga menziesii (assembly GCA_001517045.1). Taxonomy (NCBI): domain Eukaryota; kingdom Viridiplantae; phylum Streptophyta; class Pinopsida; order Pinales; family Pinaceae; genus Pseudotsuga; species Pseudotsuga menziesii. The sequence goes on along the minus strand of LPNX010104611.1, from coordinate 49,045 downwards.
GTTTGGGGCATGGCAATGTGGGTAAGACCATGACAAATGCTGGTATCTACCATGTGAACAAGCCAAACCTCATGAGAAGAGTCTCATGGCAGGGAAACTAGTTTAATGGTTTTTCAGTTGTTCTCAACAGTCTCTCAGCAGTTTTAGGGCTGAAAAGGAAGAAAAAAAAATCCTAGGTGGCTAAAGTCAGAATTCCAAACCAAATACAGTTGTGTGTTTTGCCTAAATTTGGTGAAAATCATCATTTTAGAAGTAGTGTGGTTTTCACACCCGAGGTCAGAATGAAGCATCTGGATAGGCATTGGAAATCTTATCCAGCAGGGAACAAGTTGGAATCACCAGAGTTTGAATGTGGTGCTACAAAGTACTAGTGATTGCTTGAAAAATAAATGTGATGCTGTCAATATGGACAAACCCGAGAATTGCATGCCTAGAGGTATCAAGACCATGAAGTCAAACTAGCTGTTGTGTGAAGAGGAGTTCCATGCAAAGATGAGGGACTTGAAAATGGAAATTTCCTTAAACCCTGTCTTGCTAATTATAATTACATTTTATAAGTTTTGTACATAAAATGTATCAGGATATGCCTTGCATGCATAGGATATTACATGTTTGTAAGAGTAGTGAGAATTATACATTTATAATGAACCACTAATGGTAATTATTGCATTGGCATTGGCATTAGTGGGAAAATCGACGACAACATGGACATGGCTGAATATGTTGTTGATGCTGATGAATGTTACCAGCAACCCTATGAAGAAAGGGATAAGGAAACAAAACCAGGATCAAAAGCTGGTGAACAACTTTTGCAATTTCCTACAAGAGACCAACCAAACTGGTAATGTCAAGGGTGTAAGTAGGATCCATGCATGTAATGGTTTAGTTATGACAATTGCATAGAGTGGTGAAAGAAAGAGGTCTCATACAATGTGGTTATTTAAAATTTATACTACACTCACACAGAAATGTATCATTCCTGTATATGTTGCTATGAACTTAGTAACCCAAAGAAAGTGAGTACCGAGGGCCTTGATTATAGTAATGCATCCTATATGAAGTAGTCATGGTATGTGTGAATGCATAGTATTACTGAATCAATGCAAGGTAGCATTAAGTGGATATGCATTAAAATATTTTATAAATCTTGTAGTTATGCATTGAATGGATGCATATGAAAAGTATGAGTAAATGTTGTAGATATGCATACATAAGTATGGGTGCAAATGTTGTGATGCATTGCATGAATGCATCAATATAGTGCATGTGTTATTATGACTAACAAATGGCTGAAATGATGAATTGATGCTAATTATGGAACCATTTCAATAGTTGTTATGGACGTAGGATAGTAAGTGCATGGAGAGGGTAGTCATGATCGATTAGCTACTGGAAATGCTCTATGGAAGGGAAAGGTGGTACAAATGATACGCTTGTGAAGTAATGAGTATCTAAACATTTCATTTAAATTGCTTAAATGATGTGACTATACCTTGCAATTTTAGTATGATAATAATTCGCGTGAAGTAAAATGAGTTTTGGTAATATTGATGTGATTAACAGCTAGAAGTATTTGAATTTTATAAATTCTGAAAATGCTTCAGTGATTGTTGCAGCAATGAAAAAGTTATATGCATCAAGACTTACCAAGTGTTTGGCTGATTGAAGTTCATATTTCAGGTAGAATGTTTGGGGCATGGCAATGTGGGTAAGACCATGACAAATGTCGATATCTACCATGTGAAAGAGACAAAACTCATGAGAAGAGTCTCATGGCAGTGAAAATAGTTTAATTGTGTCAGGAGGACGTGTTGTAAGTAGATCTTCATGTTATGATAGTGAGCCTAAAGTATAATGGGCATAGTGGTGCTGCTTACAAAAGACAAACAAATGGGGATCATCTCATTGCTAAGCAAATCAATTTCTATAGTAAACAAAGTTGCCAATTCCTATTGAATTTAATTACTAATGTCATTGCTTGGTTATGGAACAATCAAATTTGGATTGTATTAGTAGATAAGGATTGTATTTATCTATTTGGCTACTTGATGAATGTGCTAGGGGTACACATTACAGGAAGATCATGTGTGATGGCCTGTAGGAGCCAAACTTCATGGGGAGGTTTTCCCCTATCTTGGAAATGGGTTTCAGGTAAAAATCCATTGAACATTTTGGAAATGTCTCATCTGCACTACATGTTTGGTAAGCAACATGAGTGAGATGGTATAGATTATTTCAGTAAGACATGTGTGGATATAAAATGTAAAAATGAGTTGGGATGGAAAACAAAGGCACTATCAACTCAGAGAAGGGAGCCCCCATTCCTCCTTAATGAAGGAATACTGCATTAGAAAATGGATAAGTGTTCTATTACCCTAGCTAAGAATATGCATATCAAATTGTTAAATTCCATATGCAGAGCATGTTTTGATTTTATTTCCATTATGATAGATTGCTTGAGTATGAATAGGGTCTACATGGCTCACATTGGAAAGGGGTGCACACTTTCCCAATGTCGGGGCATGAAAGGGTTTTCAATATTGTTTACAACCTAGGGAGTGGATGCACTCCTAGTGTCTCAATACTTGATAGTGAATGATATGAAATATGATTACGGTTTTAGAGGGATAACACTGACGAGTTTGCTTATATTGCTTGTGTTGTTAGGCTAAATAGATGCAATTTGGTGTTGCACACTAAATTGACAATGGATTGGGCTCATCCTACCTCGTACTGAAGAGCACAGAGAAGGAGACATTCCCAAGGGACTGAAGAGCAGAGAAGGGAGTGGTTTCTTGTGTTGTATGGGTTATTGGAATTAGAGCTCATTGCTGGAAATGAAACCTGTAAATGGTAATGGTAAATTTTCCTTCCTAGTCGATGTGAAGGTGTACTGGAAGGAGATGTTGGGCTATTATATGCCTGGGGTTCCATAGTAGATCCTGGATTTGGAAATGGTCATGGTAAAGTTCCAAGCCCAGTCGACGTGAAGGTGTACTGGCTGGGCATTAATTTTTTGATGTTGTGGAAATTATGGGAATGTTATAGTGTTGTATTGACTACTTGCAGTCTAATAAACCCAACTGATTAGTTGGATTGGCTGAGTAGCCTGATAAACCCAGTGGTGTATTGGCTTGATTGGTTGTAGCTTGATAAACCCAATTGTGCATTGGCTTGGCTGGATGGTCTGATAAACCCAACTGTAAGTTGTCTTGACTGTGCTTGATATGTATAAAAGGATGTTGTGAAGCATCCTGCATGTTGACTTAACATCCAAGTCCATAGGGAATCCCCAGGCTTACAAAGCAAAGCAGGACCCTGTGGACCAGAGAGGAAACACACAATACAGATAAGTATTGGATTATTTTGCAATTTCTTGCTTATGGATATACATGTGTATATGATTTGGTTACGATATTCTAAGCTCTTGTTTAAGAGATAAAAACCATTAAGAATAAACTAAAACATGTGAATCTTTTCAATGTTTGAATATAGGTATCCCTAGGTGCAAGGACTATGAGAGCATCCTAGGGGTGCATGTGGACATGTAATTGTCCTTAAGAGCTCGAATTGAGCAATAATGAAGAAAAAGGTGCTAATGAGACTGTGAAGATCCCATCAACTGAGAAAAACCATGTGGGGAGGCTCCATGGTTGAGAGGTCTGGAATAGACTGGAGACACTAACTGTCATGACCAAGAGGGATTGGTCCAGCATTCACGGTGAAGTGAAAGAGGCTGAGAGCTTGAAAACCACAATGGTGGTGTGGGTTCCAGGATGGAACNAAAACTCTTGCTGCTCTCTCTTTCCTTTTTTGATTATATATATATATATATATATATATATATATATATATATATAGACTTATGCATGTATGACTGAAAACAGAATGTGTTTAATTGCTTAAGGTAAATTATGAATGTTGGAATAGTTAATTCCCTGCCCAAGAATGGACATGAATGAGCTCATGTGCCTGATGGGAAGGCATGAAGAGTATGAAAGTCTCCTCGAGAAGACTTGGACTGCCATGCCAATTGGGTAATTAATTGACTGATTTTAATTCCTGTATTATGCTTGGTCTGACAGAATTTCGATGGTGCATTTCATAGGTGAGAAATAAGAAATCCAGTAGCGGCACATTGATCATGGCAGCAAACCAAAAGTTGTTAGACATGGCTGGAAGTCTTCTTCAAACAAGGAGGTGAAAAGCGTTCTGGGATCAATCCATAAAGGAAAGGAAAGTGGATCAATGATGGGGCATTCATCCAAGAGATCCATTAAGAAACATTCCAGGCATGAAGACTCAAAGGAAATTGAGCAGCTAAAGATGAAGCAGCTAGTGAAAAGTTGGAAATGCGGAGGACATCATTACCGCTGGGACTGCCCAACGAGGGAACATCAAGAGGGTAGCAGCCACAAAGTTCCTAGACTTTTGGATGAGCCGAAAGATGAGAACCAACAAGAGAAGCTCATGGAAGCTAAGGGGCTTGGTCCTAAAAGTTTAAGTTAATAATTGAACGTGGCACAGATCTACAAAATTTTGAAATTTTGGATGTGCAAATTGTATATGTATTCATATGTATTGGAACACCGAGGACGGTGTTATTCCAAGGGGGAGGGGATTGTAATGTCTCGGTTTTGACCCCATTTGCATTAAAAGTTACATGATGCATATATTGTAATTAATCATGGTGTGGAGCTAAAGGAAAAATCCCCACCATCGATTTGGTTGTGTTATGTTTCAGCAATGGGGATCGTTGCCGATGGTTTATCATGCTATCTGGCACATTATAGTTGGCATCATGTAAATATGCACATTAATTAAAATGAACCTACAGTTAGCTTGGACGGTACAACATTAGTGAAAAGGACATGATTTTCCTAAGGTTAAGGGGGGGGGAATTGTTGAACCTGTTGGAGCCATTGGGAGATTTCCATGTGTCAACCACCCATTTAAAACTCCTATTGTTAGTTGGGTGTAGTTATGGCTAGGAAGTGGTGGATGGAAGGACTGCCAGTATTTGCCCCATGTACACTCCATCGGCAGGCTCTCTCTTCTTGTGCAAAGGGTAGGGAACAGTCTCCATTTCTTCCACGATTCCATTCCTTAATGCAAAAACAACTCCATGCTCTAGATTGTCTTGTTGATCCTCATGCAGAAGTTGGTCAGGGATCTGGACCTTTCGTTGATTGTGGTCTGTGCAAGTTTTCCCCTTCACGTGGGGAGTATTTTTTTCACTCATGTGTAGGTCAGGTGTTTGTTCTCCTACGGCGAGCCTGAAGAGTGGCCTGAGAGGCACGGGTTTTGCTATGTAAGTTTTGTCCTACCGATTTGTGATTTGCGTATATGTTTTCCCCTGTCAATGCTGGGAGTTTGTCTTCCTTCCCATTCGCAGACTATGTAATGCTTCCATCATTTCATTGTGCAATTGGGTTGTTATTCTTCCCCTGGTTTGGGTTGCGGTGTGTGCAATCATCTTTTGGGTTGCTGCTGAGTTGTTTTTGCCAAGCTAGGGCCAAGAACAACTCTGAAACGCCTTGTTTAGCTTGAGCCGCATCCACCATTTTGGGTTGTCACCCTATTTCCTTGTGTTTCTTCATAGAGATGTGAACTACTTCTTTTACTGTGGGTATGCAGTGGTTGGTCTTCAGACTGTGTGGAGTGGTATTGAAGGCAGGTTATGCTTGAGAAAATTGGGTTTGGGAGCCACACATATAGAGTTAGATGGATGGCTTTCTTTCCCACAACCCTGGGAGAGCATTGGTAAGGGAAGCAGGGCCTGAGGGACTGTGATCCAGAGAAGGGACTAATTCCTGGTGTTAGGTGTGTGTGGGTGTCTTAGAAGTTAGGCTAGCTCTAGTGTAAGCATCCTTAGTTCTTCCATAAGCCACCAGCTGAGCATTCAGCCTTTCCTAGCTCCTTGACGGCCTAATAAACCCAACTGTGTTGACTTGGCTGATTGTGTACTTTTGGTTATGTGCAAGCCTGCTTAGTTCCTTATTCCTTGTGGAATCATGCCCATCTCGGGGGTGGCAGTGTTGCCGAGAAATTGATGAGAACATTGGCCTATGGTTTGGTGGAACATTGCAATGACATAGCTAGTTGTGGGATGAGTTCTGTATAAGATAAGTGTTCTTGTCCATTTTGCTTTTGCAATCATATTTATTGTCTAATGCATTATGATGAACATGTTGATGCTTGAATGCATGTTTGCTTCTGCTGTATGTTGAATGATCATGGATATTAACATGTTTTTTTGTTTTAAGCATTTAGTTTCAACATTATTTGCATGTAAACTTCATGGGGCTATTTTCTTGGATGTCTGATGGTTTGGCAGCATCCTATTCATTGATCGGAGGGTCGGGGATGTTACAGTATGGTATCAGAGCTAACGTTGCAGCACGAGCCTGAATGGGCCATGAAAGATCAGCTAGCAGAGGCTGGTTACCTTCTTCCCAGCAAAGATTAGAAAACTTCCACACAAAAAAAATTTCCTAAGTTCCTGAACCGTCAGCTCATTGGAAGACTAAGTAGGAAACTCTTCCGATGCAGCGGATCACCTAGTCGAAATGTCACCCGACGGAGGAAGAAATTGAGAAATTTATCTAAGTGTTCACCAGCCTTTGGTGAAAGTTAGAGGACATGAGTGCCGAAATGTTGGCAGAAAAGACAAGATGCTAGTTGGTGAAGCCGCCGACAGTGGCGGTGGAAAGAAGGATGAAAAGAAAATTTTCTCGAAAATTTTTCTAAGTCGTGAAATCATTGGTGATTGGCGATGATTAGAGGATTGAATCACTGATGATTAGCCAATGAGGTCACCGAAACATCATCATTGTCAGCAAAATTTATTTCTTGGGGGGGCTGATGAGGTGAAAGACAAAGAAGAAAATTCCCAAAAATTTTCTATGTTACAAGACCATCGGTGATTGGAAAAGTTTAGCTGATTGGATCGCCAATGACTAGAAGATGGGATCACTGAAAAATAGAGTATGAAGTTGCTAAAGACTAGTGAAATGGATCAATGATTATTAGTTGAAGGAAGAGCCTTATTTTTGGCGGAGACCTTCCAAAGGCCATCGAAATGTCGACGAAACTTAGTTATTTGAGGAGCCGATGCAAAGAAGGAAATTTTCTGAAATTTCTAAGTGATGGAATTGTAGGCAAAATTTAGATGATGGAAGCTCTGAAACAATGGCTTCGTATGGCTAGGAATTGTCGAAATAGTGGCGGAAATTAGATGAACGGATCGGTAAAAATTAGGTGATGGGTTCACTGAAACATCACCGCCATCGGAGAAATTTAAAGGATGAAGGCACCGACGCGGACGATGAAGAAGACAATTTTTCTAAAAATTATCTAAGTGTTGAGCCCATTGGCGATCGTTGAAAGTTAGATGATCGGAGTGTCGATCAGCGGAAGTTAGTTGATGGAACCACCTAAACGTCGGCTCACCTATTCTAGACCATCGGCAAAATTTATAGGATGGAGCCACCGATGCGGCAGCTGACGTCAGAAGAAATTAGTTGTTTTGGTCCCCGATGAACATCAAGAAGATTTAGTTGTTCGTGCGTCCATCGTTGCGGCTATCTAGTGGAATATCCTTCTGACATATAGAGGCTTTGACTACCAATAGTGGATAGAGCTTCCGACCGTCAATGCCACATTGATTAGTTGCTCCGACCGTCGATGCCGCAGTGCTTAGTTGCTTCGACCGCTGATGCTATAGTGGTTAGTTGCTTTGACCGCTGATGCTGTAGTGGTTAGTTGCTCTAACCACCTATGCCGCAGTGGTTAGTTGCCTTGATCAGCCGACAAGGTTATGTCCATGGAAAACATAGGGAGTTTGTTGGCCACCGTTACGGCTTCCTAAGGGACTGAGCACCCAATGAATAACGCATCCGACCACCAATACAATGCTGTGGAAATAATTGCCGATGCTATATAGTGAACAGTGTTTCAATTGCCTATACTGCGAAAATCTATAGTTGTTGGAGCCACCGATATAGCAGAAAACCTTATCTTATGAAACTACTGATACAGCGGAAATGGTTAGTTGTTATGACCGTCGATGAGTAGTGGAGAAAACTAGCTGTGTTGATCATCGAAGTGTCAAAATTTTTGATGGGATGAGACCCGAATTGGCAAAGGAATTTTGGGGTTTTCAAGTGGGATTTTTTAGATATTTCCACAGTTTTCCAGCTATTCTCAAGAGTCTTTCAGTAGTTTCAGGGCTAAAAAGGAAGAAAAGAAAAATCCTAGGTGGCTGAAGTCAGCATTCCAAACCAAATACAGTGGTGTGTTTTGTCGATGGTTTATCATGCTATCTGACACATTATAGTTGGCATCATATAGATATGCACATTAATTAAAATGAACCTACAGCTAGCTATGATGGGGCAACGTTAATGAAAAGGGCATGATTTGCCTAGGGTTAAGGGGGGGGGTTGTCTAACCTGTGGGATCCATTGTGAGATTTCCATGTGTCGACCACCCATTTAAAACTCCTATTGTTAGTTGGGAGTAGTTATGGATGAGAAGTGGTGGGTGGTAGGACTTCCACTCTTTGACCCATGTACACTCCACCAGTAGGCTTGCTCTTCTCATGCAGAGTGTAGGGAATGGTCTCCATTCCTTCCATGATTCCATTCCTCCATGCAAAAACAAATCCACTATCTGGATTGTCTTGTTGATCCTCACGTAGGAGTTGGTTAGGGGTCTGGACCTTTTGTTGATTGTGGTCTGTGCAAGTTTTCCCCTTCATGCAGGGAGTATTGTTTTCACGTGACGCGTTGTTCAGGGGTGTGTTCTCCTGCGACGAGCCTTAAGAGCGGTCTGAGAGGCACAGTTTTAGCAGTGTAAGTTTTCCCCTTCTGATTTGTGGTTTGCATATGTGTTTTCCCCTATTAATGCTGGGAGCTTGTCTTCTTTCCCATTCGTAGACTGTGTAATGCTGCCGTCATTTCATTATGCGATTAGGATGTTGTTCTTCCCCTAGTTTGGGTTGCTGTGTGTGAAATCATATTTTCGGTTGCTGCTGAGTTATTTTGGCCATGCTAGGGCCAAGAACAAATCTGAATCGCCTTGTTTCGGTTGATCCGCATCCACCATTTTGGGTTATCACCCTGTTTCCTTGTGTTTCTTCACAGAGCTGTGAACTGCTTGTTTTACTGCGGGTATGCAGTGGTTGGTCTTTGGACTGTGTGGACTGGGATGAAAGGATGGGTATGCTTGAAAAACCTAGGTTTGGGAGCCACATAGATAGAGTTAGATGGATGGCTTTCTTTTCCACAACCTCGAAAGAGCACTGGCAAGGGAAGTCAGGGCCTGAGGGACTTTGAACCAGAGAAGGGATTGATTCCTGGTGTCGGGTGTGTGTGGGTATCTTAGAAGTCAAGCTAGATCTAGTGTAGGCATCCTTAGTTCTTCCATGAGCCACTAGCTTAGCATTCAGCCTTTCCTAGCTCCCTGACGACCTAATTAACCCAACTGTGTTGGCTTGGCTGATTGTGTACTTTTGGCTGTGTGCGATCCTGCTTATTTCCTTATTCCTAGGGTAATCATGCCCAGCTTGGGGGTGGTAGTGTTGCTGAGATATTGATGAGCACGCTGGCCTATGGTTGGGTGGAATGTTGCAGCAATGTAGCTAGTTGCTAGATGATTTCTATATATGATAAGTGTTCTTGTCCATTTTGCTTCTGCAATCATATTTATTGTCTAATGCATTATGATGAACATGTTGATGCTTGAATGTATGTTTGATTCCAGTTTATGTTGAATGATCATGCATCTTAGCATGTTTTCTATTTTAAGCACTTAGTTTCAGCATTATGTGCATGTTAAACTTCATGGGGCTATTTGCCCAGATGTCTGATGGTTTGGTAGCATCCTCTTCGTCGGTCGGAAGGTCGGGGACGTTACAGGTTACTAAAGGATATTTAGGTTATATGGGGTGGTGGCTCATTTATTCAAATACTTGAGCACTAGTGTGTTTCGTTCCAGTGTCATATTTGTCAGAATACCAACCATTCGAAAGATCAATTCCCTTTCCGTGCTTCGGACCTTTGCAAGTATTCTCGTGTGAAGGATATCTTTAAGAAATATTTGGGATCGATGAAATGGGATATTAGCTTCCCTATACCCATGGATAAGGAGTCTAATCTATATTTTGTCAGTAATTTTGTAGAATCAGTTCCTATCTTGTTGAAATTTATTCCTGCTGTCGATATTTCGAATGTTGTGTTTGTTAGTAATCCTAAAGAAGAAGGGGGTGATTTTTCTTTGAGAATTGGGTATGACGATGGTAGGGTTGTTAGTGCTCTAAATATGCGGTTACCACAAGGGGAGGGGGTACCCTTGAGGACTCTCATAATTCATAACCTTAATAATCTTTATTAACTGATACCCCTAGGGTGGATGATACTGAGCTTTCTCTTTTCAAGCCTGCATATTTCCCTCCTCTACCCTCAACTTGACCTCCTGTCTTAAATTTTATCTTGTCTCCCTCTTCGATTACTTATCCTTCCTATGAAACAAGAGGTGATTGTTTGGGGGAACCTTCTGTTTCATTAAATATTATTCCCATACAATCGAGTGAGGATGTTGATAGTCCTAACATATTTCCAATTTCTTCTATCATATATGATAATATCTACATTAGAAAACCTCGAAAATGAAACAACAGAAAACTTGGTTGGTTCTTTGGGTAAGGATATCTTTGTTAATGATAAGGCCTTTCTGAACCCAGTTATTCCTTCACTTCTAGATTAGGGTCTAAGTCATTCCCTTGATTAAGTTTATAATTACTCTCCTCAGGAACTTCGATATTTAGCCTCCCCTTTGGAGGTTAATGAATGAATTTCATATATTTTAACATCAATGGGTTAGGCAGTGTCCCAAAAGGAACTAATTTGAAATGTTTTCTAGATTTTACCATACCCGAAATTGTGATTCTTCAAGAGACTATGTCGTCTTATATTTATGCTTATGATTTGTTCTTGATGGTGATGCCTAGTTTCAAGGTTTGTGCCTATGATGCCATTGGTCACTCGAAGGGGACTTTCTTTTCTTGGAACCCTATTATGGATTATATGATGTCCTTTTCCTATTATGTGGGTATTTTATTAGAAGGTTGTTTCAAAGGTTTTGATTCTCTCCTTCACATTTTAAATATATATGGACCATATACCCACAGGAATTTATTTTGGGGATAGCTAGTTTCCTTGGGTATATTTTTGGATCCTTCTCTTATTGTTGTTGGAGAATTAAGTTTTACTATATCTGTGAAAGAGGTCTAGGGAGCTAGGATAAATTTTGATCCTTTAGCGTATCATTTTATGGATCTATTGGAGGAAGAAAATCTGATTGATCGTTTACACCTGCATTTTTATCTCCAAACTAGTCGAACGGGAGATGTAGGAATAATGCTATAGCTAAAATACTTGATAAATTCTATATGGATGAAATTTTGTGTGAAAAAATTGGTATAAATTGATCATGGACATACTCTATGGGGGTATTTGATCACAAAGAAGTGGTCTTATAGATTTATTTCAATAAAAGCATCGTTCCTCACCCTTTTAAGTTCAATCCTACTTGGTTAGAGGATGAGAAGTTTATTACCTTGGTTAAGGAAAAGTGGGCTAACTTTATTGATGCTACCACTTGGCAGTTGAATTCAATGATAAGTTTGGTAAATAAATTATCAAATTTAAGAAGGGAAGTGGTGAATTAGGAAAACTAAAGAAAAACAAAACTAATGGGATCCTAGCCAAGATTGAGGATGAGATTCAATCTGTAGATTGTAAAGTAGGTGACATTTTATTCACAGAGAAGAAAAAAGGATACTTATGTCTCCCGGGCTTAAGAAATAATAGTTATTTCTCTACAAAGAAGAAACTCTTAGACATAAAACCCACACTACTTGGGTTAAGGTAGGGGATAACAATAATAAGTTGTTTCATTGTTTTGCAAACAAACAAAGACTCAGTAATTCCATCTGGGAGGCCAATGGTCCTCGGGATGAGGTCTTTTATGAAAATAAATCTATGAAATCAATTGCTAACTCTTTCTTCCAAGATTTATATCGGGATAAAAGATCCACAAACATCAAAGATCAGATGAAAACTATGAGTCATTTTCCTCCTTATTTTGACAACAGTGACTATTTGGTAATTGGAAAGAAATCACTGTTACGGAAGTCTTGGAAGTCCTGAAGTGATTTTCCCAGAACAAGAGTCTGAGCCCAAACAAGTGGATTATCGAATTTTTCTTGGATTTTTTTGACCTACTCAGGGATGAAATTGTTGAGTTTGTTGAAGAGACCATAAGATCTGGTTAGGTTCCTGAGATACTCAATTCCTCTCACATTACTATTATCCTGAAGAAGGATAAAAAAATTACTTTTAATGACCATCATCCTTTATCTATTTGTAACGTGTTATTTGTAACATGTTGTTGTAATGTCCCCAAAATTTGAAAAAAAAATTATAGGCTAGTAAAAACTACCTGAATGGTGCAAAAAATCGAGCATGACATGGTGATGTTATAGCCAGTCCATGTCAATAAGTACATCGTACTATCCTAAAGGTTGGATGTTCGAGTTTACTTTCATAAGAAAACCATTCAAATTTACCTCAGATTCTTTAACAATTTCCGAAACCTTTCATTTTGTACATGTGGCTAACTAAACTAGCTAAGGTTTTTCATGTTTTACTTTGCCTAGTTTGCATTCATCAACAATTTTAGGTGAAACATAGCTCCGACAAGCATTGGGATCAATAAGTATTGAAATAGAAGCATTGAAGATCTTACCTTCTATTTCAACCATTGTAGCTTAATGATATTCCTGTCAGCCATCCAATGCTGCATAGATCCGAGGTGTTCCAGCTATGTCCTTGACAGTTAGTTCTTCTTGTAATTTGTGCAAGACCCCATCAATATTTTTCTTACAATATCAGGCATAGTGAGTGTCGCTGCATTTCCAACACTGTATCCGTAGTGGGATAGCATTGGCTCCACTTGCGACTAGTTTGTTAACATTAGCATCTGGTACATAATGCTTTGTATTAGATCTATTAAAGTTATTGTTCACTTGAAATATGTTATTTTTCTTTCTGTATTGTTGTGGGTTGGAACGAGGTTTGCGGTTATCAGAGAATTTCTTAGACTTGTCTCAGTTTCGGTTCAGGTTCTCCTGCCTCAGTTGTCCATGCTCATAACAGAGCCTAGATTTGTGTAGTGTGGTATCCAAAGTATTAAGCATGTTGAATTCAATCATGTCCCAAAAATTGGGAGGAAGATATCCTAGAATCTATTGGATCTTTACTTTTTATTCTTTGATGTACAGTACATAATGCAATAGATCTAGAAATCTGTTAATAAATGTGTCCATAGTCATGGATCCCATGCATAGTTCATGAAACTCTTTCAATTTTCGTGTTAGATTTTTATCATTCAAGCTAGCATTATCTTAGGATCTTATTTGAGAGAATAACATGCATAGCAATAAAAACAAGAGATAAGAGACACAAATAATTTTCCTCTAGGAAACCATAAAGGAGAAAACCTCACAACTTCCTCAGAGATAGAATGAGCACTAATAGCAGCAGTAAAACCCAAAACAGAAAAGATGATCTCCACATCTTGTTCTCTCTCACACACTTAAGAGAGCTTCTCCTCTCTCACTCATGTGCCCCAGTGAGTGAGTGTATGTGTGTGTGATAAATAGAGAGGCTCACTCTCTATTTATATTCTTTCGTTCACTTGATGTCCACTTCAACATGTTGAACCCACTTAACAATTACTTACTAGGGCCAACATCTCTAGGAGAGTCTAATAACCCTAGTTCCCCACAACTATGGGGACTTTTCCATCTGATTAACAAGGAGGGTTAACCTTGACACAATTGTGGGGACTATTGCCCTGACTTACAATGGAAAGTTAACCTCAATGAATTTACATGACTTGCTTACATTATTGAATCTCCCGATCAGAACATCAGGGAATGACATGACTCAATTACATTATAGATACTTCCTGGAATAAACATCGGGGTAAAATACATAATATATAAAACTGAATACATTCCGAAGTTACAAATACATCAACACTCCCTCTTAACTAGGAAGGTATTCTCTTGACACAATTTATCAGCACAAGTCTTCTTCTCTGTATCATTTGGATCATCATCGAGTCATATTCATTTTCAATTCATATTCATGTTTAAGTCATATTCATTGTCAATTCATCTTCATCGTCAAGTCATCTTCATTGTCAAGTCATCTTCATCAAGTCTAGATCATCATTGGATCGGGATCATCACTGGATCAACATCGAGTCTGGATCATCACTAGATATGGATCATCACTGCTGGATCATCATCAAAGATGGATCATCACTGAATCATCATCATCATTACTACTTCTACTATCTCAATCAAATGGTGCTATCTCTTCATTCTTCTTGTCATGGGAAGTTCTACAGAGCCAGCCCTTTTTCATGCTGGTTGTAGGCCTAGCCTCCATGTAGGTCTTCTTTAGTTCTTATACCTAACCCTAAGTCAGAATGTCCCACCCAGCACTTACATCTAACCTCATCTTGTCAGAAAGGCATGCCCAGCACTCACATCTAACCTCATCTTGTCAGAAAGGCCCAGCAATCACATCTGACCATGTGTAAACACATCGCGCTAGAATGGCTCAGCACTTATATCTAACCATGTGTGAACACACTGCATCGAAATGGATGTGCACTTACATCCAACCATGTGAGAACACACCGCATTGGAATGGCTCTGCACTTACATCCGACCATGTGAGAACACATCGCATCGGAATGGATCTACACTTACATCCAACCATGTGAGAACACACCACATCGGAATAACTCTGCACTTACATCCGACCATGTGAGAACACACTGCATCAGAATGGCTCTGCACTTACATCTAACCATGTGTAAACACATCGCGGCAAAATGGCTCTGCACTTAAATCTTACCATGTGAAAACACACCGCATTAGAATGGCTCTGCACTTATATTCGACCATGTGAGAACAAACCACATCGGAATGGATCTGCACTTATATCTAACCATGTGAGAACACACCACATCGAAATGGTTCTCAGTCCTAGACTGAGTATTCCTAGTAACTGACCAGGTGCCTCCATTCTCCCAAAGAAAGGAATTCAACACTTATATCAGACCATGTGTAAACACATCATGCCATAATGGCTTTGCACTTATATCTGACCATGTGTAAACACATCGTGCCAGAATGGCTCTCAGTCCTAGACTTAGTATTCCTGGTAACTGACCAGGTTCCTCCACTCTCGCAGAGAATGGAATTCAACACTTATATCTGATCATGTAGGAACCAATCCTATAGTCACATCAGAATGGCTCAACACTCACATCTGACATGGAAGGAACCAATCCTCTCACCATGATAGAATGGCTCAGCCCTTACATTTGACCATGGAAGGAACCAATCCTCTCACCATGTCAGAATGGCTCACGGACTCATCACTTCCCCTTGGAGGGAACCTCAATCTAGGGAACACCAAACTTCTCCCTGAAGTACTCAAACTTCACTTTGGCCATTTCTAGAATAGAATCACATCAGGGCTGATTACGTTCAAAGATAACCTGCGAGCTTCACCAGGACCAATTACATCTGAGGACAACCTACTAGTATGATTACTTCTGAGAAACCTATGAGCTTCGCCAGTATTTATACTCAGACAACCTGTCTCACTAGATATGCTAGAACTCCCTCTTTTGAGAGATCTCGATCTGGATCACTGCTCCTCTCTGCATCATACAAAAATGCAATTCAGATCAACCAAATCAAATAGTATTTTTCAAAAGAAACATACTACCTCCCAAATAGCAAGTGAAAACATCTTTTTCCTTGGTTGTACTCACTGCCATACAAGACTGCTTCCTACTACACCAAGAAGTGCTCTTCCTATCAAGGCATTGCCTACGTAATCGAAATCCACATAACCCTCCAGGTTAATATTCTGATTCACCTCATACTTGAGCCCATAATGAACTGTACCCTTCAGGTACCTTACTTCATGCTTAACAACCATCAAGTGAAGATTTCTCAATGTGTTCACAGCAAAGAAAATATCTGGTCTCATATTCGTCAGGTACATCAAGGAACAAACCATCTAATGATACATTGTGGCATCAACCATCTCTATTGAAGCAACACATAATGGCTTCAGGTTTGATGCCATAGGTGTGGTCATGGCCTTCCAGTCCATCATCCTGAACCTCTTCAGGATCTTTACTGCATACTTCCCTTGTCCCAAGGATATTCCATATGCATTCTTTCACACCTACATGCCTAGAAAGTAGTGCATCATATCCAAGTCCATCTCTAACTTGGAAATAAGTCTCCTTCTTGCAATTTTAATGAGTTCCTCTTTTCTATCAGGAACAAGTCATTGACATATAGCAGGAGCATCACTGGTCTTCCTCCTTCAACCTTTGAATAAAAGGTTGGAATCCACTTTACTCTTAGTAAAGCCTAGAGTCATCAGTATGATATCCATCCTATCGTACCATGTCGAACCTTGGGATCTTCTACAGTCACTCCCTCTGAAGTGGAGCATCATACTCCCTCTGTCTTTCATACTCTATGCATTGAAACATTCTATACCGGAGTGACAAGTAGCTTTTTCTGCTACTAATATTCTATGTATCCGTCTAGGGTCACGGGATACCAAGATCCCCTATCTTGAACCTTTTCAAATGTTCTTCTCACACCCATCTATGAGCTTTTCATACTCTATAGGCTTTCATATTCAACCTTGTAGCAAAGGTTAAGAGCTTCATCACTCTAGGTGATATTCAAGCTCCTTATGTATGTGTTATCCCATGCATGTCTTCTAAGCTCATATAAGGCCTTATTTAATTTACACACATGAGTCTGCCTATCATGTGCCTCAACTCCCAGTGGATGCAAATGTCTGTTCGTAGTCCATGCCTTCTTTCCATGAGAATCCTCATGCTATGATTCCCGCCTTGTATCCCACAATGTTTCCATCTACTGTATGATGGAACTTGTAGATCCATATGGAAGATACAATAGACTTCCATTCAGGTCTTGATGCTGCATTCTAGACATCATTGAACTAGTCTTCTCTTTCTTCTTTGTTAGTTCTTCATAGCTAGAAGGTTCTGCATCAATGATGTTGCTACATTCGTCATATTATTCTTCATCTTGAACTGTCATCAATTTTTCTTCAAAACAATTCTCATCCTTCTTTGCTTGTAGGAAATTTTAGGCGCTCTTTCCTACAATTCAAATGCATTTGTATGGTTAGAAACATTTCATAAGGAATATTCATAATGAAAAATTCTTATGCATAAATATATGATCATGCAACTATTTTAGCCAACACAACATTCATCCATATCTCACAGAAACGTTTCTATATGCCTTCCATCTCTACCAAGACAACATTGAGATTTTGCACTAATCCAATATGTCAGCAAAGAGGTTTCATTCTAGATAACTAGGAATGGAGAGTGCTATAGAACCATGAGCTACTTAACCATCACATGTGTATTAGTAGTATACTATCATTAAT
This sequence comes from Pseudotsuga menziesii, assembly GCA_001517045.1. Taxonomy (NCBI): domain Eukaryota; kingdom Viridiplantae; phylum Streptophyta; class Pinopsida; order Pinales; family Pinaceae; genus Pseudotsuga; species Pseudotsuga menziesii. The sequence continues at coordinate 31,442 of LPNX010104611.1, read as the reverse complement.
GCAAACATTCTATCATGCATAATACATTGAATGAATATAAATAAATGCATAACAAAAAAATATCATGAAATGACAATGAAATACTTATCTTAATTTGTTTCCTGTGTAGACTCCTTCTTGATCCTTCCACTTCATCATCTTCTTTGGATGGTAAAGTTATTCGAGAATTGAGTCCTTCATATTCCTCATCGCTTGAAGGATCTTCTTTGGATGGTGAGAGATTGATCTTCAGTTGCTCACATCTTCTCTTCTCTTATTATGAGTCGAGCTTCTTCTTCTTCCCAAAGTTTGCTGAAAGTAATCACTTCCTTCTGGCACACATTCCTCGAATGAATGAATCCCATGATCTTGGGAGGCCATTCAAGGTAACTTCTACATTGTCCAATTCTTCTTCTATTGCTACAAGTTGTTATTTGATTTGAGAGACCCTCGTAAAGTATGACTGTATGGTCTCTGCATTATGGATCTTCACATTCGTCAACTATTTTCTCAAAGTCATATTCTGATTTATGTTCTTCCCTTCAAATATCTTGGTCAAGGAATCAAACATCTCATTTGGTGTCTTTAGCGAAGACACTTGTGGTGTAAGATGATCCGTGATTGAATCAGCAATGATCTTCTTGGCCTTGACCAAGTTCTTTTGGTGCAAGGCTTTTAGCCTCATCTCGCTCTGGAACTGAAACCTTTCTACTTATGTAGGTTTCCAATTCATTTTCTTCAGAGAGATCATATACTTCCATGCTTGGAAGTTGTCAACTTCAACAAGCCTATTATCAAGCTGATGTGATATATCACTTTGAAATGAGAACCTCAAATGAAGATAGCAAAATATTAGATCTTACCAATTTGAGGTGTCTATCCTGGTTCTGGAGATCGCTGATCTAGGGTTTGTCAAAGAAGCCCTAATTTTCAAAACTTGGAATCTTTTAGATATGATTTGATATAAGGATAGACCTCTTCAAGGTGAACTTTCCAACGTACTCACTTTCTAAAAACAGTGGAGGGAAGCTCCCGGAACAAGAAGCCCTAGTTTTCCAACTTCTTCTATAGAAATTCCTGATACTGCTTCTGAGGTATCTCCGTAATTACTACTCCTATATTTCTAAAACTTTGTAAAGAGGTAGCCTCACCTATCCTTGTTCCAACACCATAGGTTTCCTCAACATCGGTTTCATCAATTGGCACTTGTGAGCATTTTCCCAAGGTGACCTGTTTCAACATAGCGAAGTTGTATGAACTTCCACGTGTCACTGTTTCATCTTCTATGTTTGAAACTTGGACCATAGAAAGTATAGTTTGTTCCCTTTCTGGAACATCTTCATAAATTTAATTTCTACCTTCGTAGCCCGAGATATAGAAATTCTCCCTAGGTGTCATGTTTGGGGATGAATCCTGGGAGAGGCTAGAACCCTAACTTAGAGGAATCATATCTCCTAGAATATAGAGAATATGAGGCTCAAACTTGGAAATAGTGTACATCATGATTTTATCTTCGACCTGTGAAAGTTTTGGGCCCTGATACTTTTGTAATCCTGAGATATAGAAAATGTACTTATCAGTTTTAGTATTTAGGGTTTTTTCAGCCCGGGGTCAAACTAGGGTTTGACTTTCTCGAAGTTCCACCCAACCAAAAATCTCGACCCAAGTCTCTAAAATTTTATTTTGATGAGGAGATAAATCATATGCTGGGATCACTCATAAATTCCTCTTCTGTAAGAATCCCTAATTTCCCACACCAAAAATTGAAAATGTCCGGAATCGAATTTCGCTTTGACAGAAAGATGCGCCCTTCAATGGAGAGTCATCCTAGCATAATTTTGCTCATGGAGTGTGGAGAGAGAACCAAAAAGTAAAAGGCCCTAGCTTTTGCAGCTGCATAATGTATTCTTCTCAGTTTATCTTTGATACCATGTTATATTTTTATCATTCAAGCTAGCATTATCTTAGGATCTTATCTGAGAGAATAACATGCACAACAATAAAAACAAGAGACAAGAGACACAAAGAATTTTCCTCGGGGAAACCATAAAGGAGAAAACCTCACAACTTCCTCAAAGATAGAATGAGCACCAATAGCAACAGTAAAAACCAAAAACAAAAGAGATGATCTCCACAACTTGTTCTCTCCCTCACACATGAGAGAGCTTCTCCTCTCTCACTCATGCGCCCCAGTGACTGAGTGTATGTGTGTGTGATAAATAGAGAGGCTCACTCTCTATTTATATTCTTTCATTCACTTGATGTCCACTTCAACATGTCAACCTTGTTATCTCCCAAAATAAATTTATTTTGATGGTATGAAGAATTTAACTCATGTATGAAGGATATGAAAATCGCTGACAAATTTGAAAGCCTCTGTTGTTTGATTTGGATGAAAATTTCACAAATATAGCTTTCGGTGGCTTGGGCGAGGATCAGAACATCTCATTAGCCACTGAAATATGGAAGATAAACAGCAGGTGGAAGACCCCATCGGCAGATAGACGTATTGTTGAAACTGTTGAACACCATCGGAGTAGTTTTTAACAACAATCGGAGGTTGTAAATACTAATGATTGGAAATCTAGTTCCCAAAGGCACCACAATGGTGAAAGAAAAAAAAACTACCACTTCTGATCAGTCAAAATGACCTTCGATAGCATATAATATAAAATCATCACTAATCGGAGGAAATGAAGAAAACAGATCGGCCAGATAAAGCTAAAGGTTTTCGCAGTGTCGGCGTCAGAACTTGAAAGAACTAGTGATAGGAAGGATAGTCCCCTAAGAAGCCAAAACTGTAGAATACAAATAGACAAGGCCTCCACAACCAGATGAAAACTTCAGCGATCGGAAGAACTAAAGACTATGCGATGAAAATTGCAAACACTAATCGTTGGCACAATAGTCCACTAGGGAGCTGCAATGGCGAAGAAAATAATGATTGAGAGTATCGATGGAGAGAGGTTTTGAGTTTTGATTGCTGATGAAATCAGTTCGGGACTTGAAAAATTTAATAGATCAGTGAGTTAGTTCCCAAGGGCACCAAAACTACAGGGAAAGTACAGATTATGGTGTTACGGAGAGAAATTCCTATGGCTTGGGGTACCACAACAGACAGCTAGACTCCAGAAATCAATCTTTCCCAATATGCAATAGAAATAAACAATCTAACACTAAAGGATCGAACCTCGTACCTTATTCTGGATGGTTGAAGTAGATCCCCGTTGAGCTTTCCAATCTTCAGCTTGAATTGTTATAGCACGTCCTCAACAACAAGTAAACAATACAAGCATACTATATTTCATGGTGTTAGATCTATTCTAGCATATATAATCAATAATGTAAAAGCATTTGACATATTCCAATGGAAACAATATTCATTCAAATACACATTACTGGACAGGAAAAGATATTTCTATTAATAAGAATCAGAGATTACAAGTGACAACCTCTGACGGCACGTCTGCGAATCGGAGAAACTGAATCCCCCACTTGGGCCTCCACCACCTCAATCCTCCATCACTTCGATAGCAAGCTTACCAACCAAGGGAAAGCTTGGGAAGAACACAACAGTGCTCCAAGGGACAAAGGGATGCAGACTCAAGCATAAATCTTTGCAACAATGGACTATAGTTTCGATGCTCTCAAGTTTCTCTTATGCTTTCAATGTACCAATGGGTTCCTTATATAGTTCTTCAAAGGGATACTGAAGGGTCGAATCTGTGCGATCTCAAGGCATATGGAAGGCCAGGAGTCATATGAATCAGATCCAAGTCAAGGAACAGTCCAAAAGGATTTGGATTTATGTACACATCCCGATGTACGCGACTATAGGGGAAATATCCGCGTATGTACGCGGATATCGAGGGAAAAGCCGCGTATATCAATATTCTAATGTTTTTAGGGATGATCAAGGTAACATCAAAAGATATAAAGTGGTCCAAAGGGGCTAATGAGTCTGCAGCGGGACAAGGAAAGGCCATACAATGTGTGATTCACCTAGTGTGGTGAAATCCGCTATAGCAGATGCCCCCTAATGTATGAGATCAGAGGGGATATACAATGGCCGAAATACATTATAAGTCCATCCCAGGAAGGAAGTGATGAAGGTACCCAAATGGAAGACCAGCCACCCAATCAGCATAACACCGATACAACTCTGCATATAACTGCAAGTACATATAACAGTCCCGGATACATAAGAGTACAATGGCCATGAATAGGCATGATACATGATAGAACATATGTGGTCATCGCCACGTATAATATACATAGATCAGAATATCCATGATGAAGATATACAAAGGACCATGATATCCACAAGGCTGAAGATATACAAATAGATCAAGATCTCCATAGTGGCTGGAAATGTCTGACATATACTGGAACAAGTCACGAGAGCTGAAATCTCATGAACACTGGCACGATCAATGAGGTAGAATATAAGAGATGCCACCAATCTGGAAGGTATTCTACACAAACCGCTACGAGTACATGTCCTACTATGCAAAGAGAGGTGTCGAGGTCGAACATAGTAGTCCATCGTCTGATTACCGGTCATTGATGTATACCATTAACAGACGCGAGATCACCCACCGATAATGAAAATGGGAATCAAGGTACTAGAGTGCAAACTAACAAGTGTGAATAAATGTGTTGAGGTCGAACACTTGAGAGGATCCATCGATCAGGGGACATTGATGTATTCCCAAAACTGTCGATGGCAAGAGAACCTGCCACTGATGACTACAAGTCTCAAGGCACTCAAAAATGACTCTAGACTCCAATCCCAGAATAAATGATCTGAATTCGATGGGATGAAATCCGCTGGAAGGAGGGCATTAAGGCATCCCCCATCATCCAACACGAGGTACTCAGCAAAGCTGTATGATGTGGAAAAACTCGATCATAAGGTGCACAAACCAGTATCTGTACCGGGAATGGCCGACATCCAAAGTCAGGATAACTGAGGAATGGCTGACTCAGGCTTCAACTTCCTTCGAACAAGAGCATAACAGCGTATGGTGACTGAATAAAGGCAGCATAGACTCAATATAAAAACTGGGACATCTCTATGACGCAGGAGGCACCAATAGAGGCTCCATAGGGACTGGAAGCATAACCAGTCGGTGGAGATAAACTCAGATAAACGAGTACAGCTCCTAAAGTCAAACTATAACCCAACCAACGGATGTGATATACAGTGCTCTGTTCGAAGGCGACACGACTCGACAGCTGCCAAAGATAACATCTTTTCCCATCCGGATTTTTGGTTTTTTAATTTTTTTGGTCTTTTTCAATTATTTGAAAAGCTTGAAAAAAGAATAAACTAGCTTTATAGTTACAGACTAGGAGGAGACGAGTGTCATCAGGGCAAACAAAATAGTTCCAAGCAGTGGAACATACCTATGCTCAATGCAAGGAAACATGTGTAGGATATCGACACTCGGGGGAAGATCCCCTCCCGGTAAAAGGGTAAGTCAAGTTGCAAAGGATATATGAAATGGCTCTGCATGGCTAGACATGAGACAAGCTCGGGCTATAAGGCTGAAACGCAATGTCAGGGGAGCCGGCATAAATCTCAATAAGACAGGCAAAGCTCATGAAAATGCATCCACAACTTGATACAAGGGGAGTCCGGGGGGAACATGGCCAGCATAAGATCAAGAGGAGTATGATGCTCTTGCTAGATGTCATGGCAATACTATACAACGGACTCCCACACCCTAAAAAAGGAGAAACATCGGCATGGGCACCAAATGCAAATAAGGCGCTAACTAGGGTACCCATGTAAGGTGAGGCTCTACCACTCATATGATGCCACTTCTATAGCAGCAAGAAGGTTCCGTGACATAATAGAGTGGGTTCGTACCTAAGGTTATAGTGACATGGTCATAAGGTCATGCAAAATGCAAACGGTGGTGAACCAAACCTATATGCCAGTGTAGACGTTATACCTGTGAAAGGCACGAACAGTCTCTGGTCACAAAAGAAGCATCCAACAGACAACTTCAGACCCAAGGAACACCCAACCACACTCACAACCCACCCAGCAACTTCCCACAACATCAGACTCACCAAAAGGGAGGATGTACGCGACTGTATAAAGAACAGCTGCGTATGTAAGCGACTTATGGCCACAAATCCGCGTATGTACGCGACTGTAGTCCACAAACCCGCGTATACAGAGAAGGCAGTGGTAAAAAGCAGGACAAGGGTAAACCAATAAAGGGGAGTGTCAATGGACAAACAAGCTATAATATGCGACACAGAAACAGAGAGAAACAGAGAAAAAATCA
>LPNX010104611.1:5551-24597 GCA_001517045.1 Pseudotsuga menziesii | reverse complement strand
GATATAAAGTGGTCCAAAGGGGCTAATGAGTCTGCAGCGGGACAAGGAAAGGCCATACAATGTGTGATTCACCTAGTGTGGTGAAATCCGCTATAACATATGGGTTTCGCGAGCAGATGGAAACTTCAACGTTGGAGGTGCTAAAGACTAACCGGTGGCAAAATAGTTCACTACGAAAGGAAGAAAGACTATGGCTTCCTATTGATGACAAGGATAATTTTGATAGCACGACAATAGATGAACTCTTCGATGATCAGAAGAACTGAAAACTACGTAGCGGTGTGACAAGGCTGAAATGTTCCAAAACGTTGGTGATGTGAAGAACTAAATACTGCCGAAGTCAAGAATCAGAAATTAGAACTTGAAAACACTAACAATCTATGAGTTAGCTCATTAGAGAGCCACAACGGCAGAAGAAAGATAGAATATGGCTTCTGCAACCATAGGAAATCATCACCGATCAAAAGAAATAAAGACTACAAAGCGACGAGTTTACAACGAAGCATCTCTGCGGTGTCGGCGACACAGAAGACTAATGCCCTGATTCCTTCGTAAATCAACTTTTGATAGCAATAAATTTTGTTCGTTTTACCTCCAAAACTACAGCAAAATTAAGATAAAGGTTTCAATCCATTATTTACTATGGCTCTCGATCGTCGATGTGTTAGTTATAAAGAACGCCGATGTGCTGAGATTAGAAGCACAGATTGGATAAAAGAAGAAGGCGTCGCAACGCTGGTGATCTAAGGAGTGCCGACACTACTGCAATAAAGAGACTTGGGGCCATTACAGGAAATTTAAACTCAAAATGGGCCTCCTAAAATGAACTAATAAAATAATAGTTAAAATAATAAAATAATATTTATTAATTTTGGAGGAAGAAAAGAAAAAAACTACTTTTTTGTTTGTATTTTTGACATATCTCCCCATGTTTTTACTCAAATTTCGATTGGGAGAGCTTGTTGGATGCATAATTAAATTCCACATCCAACCAGTACCTGCTCGGCATACTTTTGACGGACTCCGCTACCCCAAAAACAAGAAATACCTGAAAAAATGGAATGATGATGTCATCATTCTGTTTTTTCAGGTATTTCTTGTTTTTGGGGTAGCGGGGTCCATCAAAATTATGCCAAGGGGGTACTCATTAGATGTGGAATTTAATTCCTCATCCAATGTGCTCTCCCGATCGAAATTTGAGTAAAAACACGAGGATATATGTCAAAAATACAAACAAAAAAAGTAGTGTTTTTTATGATACCTATCCCCAAATTTATATTAAAAAAGTGTTTAAGAACTATACGATATTTCAAATTTAAAGCAACTTCATTGGATAACACATGATGACATGGAATTTGAATAAAAGTTAAAAGGCCCATTTTGAGTTGAAATTTCCTCTAATGACCGATGGAACAGAGGAAAAAGCCTCTGATTAGCAACCATGGTGGTAAACTGCGAAAAAATAGAGACTTGGAGCATCGAATCTGTAGCGACAAGATAAAGAAAAATCCCATGGATTAAATGAGGAAAATCACTTCAGTAAATGTAGAGACACTGGATATTGGCAGTAATTTCACAGGAAACCAGCAGTGGTGGTTATCAACTACCACTTCAGTCATTAAAAGATCACCCACTGAACTAGATCTTTGCATTAGATAAACAAACAGTTAGCAAGGGTTTGAAGCCCTAATCTAGAAAAACTATTACTTTCAATTATTTTTGATGTAAACAGATTGGATTTTTAGGCTCTGTAATTTTTGTAAGAGGCTATAAAGCCCATGATTTTTTAATTAACAAAGGTTCGATTCCAGGGATTTGTAATCCCATCCTATTAGCAAGTGTCTCATCTAGTTTATTCATAATATGATCTCTTTTGTTGTGATTTGTTCAGCCATCTTCTTTATCATTACTATACTTAAGCCTAAATGTCCATTTAGGTGATTTCAAGTTGATTAAAATCCAATAGCTATCATCCTATTGGTAAGTTTATGCGATTTGATTGATAAGTACCATCCTTGTCAGGTTTTAACCATTTGTATGCATGTGTTATGCGTGTAAGTCTGCTAGCTTGGTGAGTTCTCCATTCCTGCACCTTTTTGTCAAACTATTGAACAAGTTGTAACTAAAAGACTTGTGATTAAGTGAGCCTCATGCATGTCTTGAGAGTGGGACCCTATATAGGTTATCCGGCTTGATCCATACTAGAAAACCCAAAAACATTTTAAGTTACAGGCATCCTCGATATACAACCTAGAGGAGTTTCCTGGAGTGATAACAAAGTGGCGTCGTTGCTGAGGAATCGAGATTGAAGCTCATCTTCCCTGGGAGACGACATAGATCCATGCTTTGATGACAGATAAAGCTTGAACATTACTACGGTTGTAGTCATCTATCTAGCAACTCCATTGATATAAGGTGGATTCAAGAAGACCAAGTACGAGCACAAACCCTAAGGGGCTACCAGGAACACCAGTTTCAGATCTAGAGGAAAGTTTGAGGAAAGCTAAGGCTTTATTAAGATAGACCAACAGTAGTGCGCAAAAATCTACATCAGGTATTTCAAGAAATCTTTTTGCTGATTTTTCTTTTGCTAAAACTATTAATTCCTAGGAATTTTTAGATATATCAGAAAAATCTAGGGCTTGGGCATCTTCAAGCAGTGCTTCTTGTGAAGATCCAATCCCTGGTGCCTCCAGTGGGATAAGTATACCACCTCCTTCTCAACAAATATCCTCATCAGTGTTTCCTTCCCCATCCTTCTCCATACCCATTTCCAATATGGTTACCCCTCAATTGTCCAAGATGGAAAGGATCCTAGTAGCTAGGTATGCACCCCTTGTTTTGCCAAATCCTCTCGTAGCCATGCCTACCAGGGATTACCTCAAGTATATGCCTAAGTTTACAGGGGAAGGGGATTTCACTACTGAATAACATCTAGAGGATTTTTATAGCTATGCTGAAAATATAAATATAGAACATGAAGATATATGGACCAGAGTCTTTGTGCCAAGCCTAGATGGCCAGGATAGAAAATGGTTTAAGGAACTTCCCTCTGGGTCAGTGGTAGGCATAGAGGCCCTAGATGACATTTTTCCTGAAACATTGGGAAGAGAGGAGAGACCATCTCTACTACATCATAGAGTTCAGCAACCTGAGAAGAGAAAATGGTGAGTTTGTCTCCAATTTTACCAAAATATTCAACAACATGTACAGCAAGATCCCCACTGAGATTAAGCCCACCAGTACCTCAGCTATGATAACTTATGCAAATGCTTTTGACTTTGACTTCTACCTACTTCTCAGAGAAAAGAGGTCTGGCTCTTTATCACTCATGTAGGATGATGCCCTAGAGGTAGAGTCAAACATTCTGGCATCTCAAAAGGTCAAATGGAAGGTAGACAGGAGAAAGCATCCAACAGACTATAGTGGGGCTTTAGGATCAAAGAACAAGATTGAAAAACTGACCAAACTATTAGATAACCTGACTACTGAAATGTCAAAATTGAAGGACCAAGAACATATGCCGGTGAGGGGTAAGGGGCCAAGTGATATTTCTCCTCAAAACCCAAATTTTGTTCCTTATAGAAGAGGAAACCCCCCTGTTCAGATTCTTAGAAGGGAGATAAATCAAGGGGAAGAATAAAGGATAAGAGCTCCGCTTCAAAATGTTGTATTAGAAGAAGAGTCAGAATTCATTGAAGACAAAGGAGAAGCCAAAGACAATATCCACTGCATGGAGGATGAGGTGGACTATTCTTTTCTAACCTGGGCAGAATATGAAGAATCCCTGATTGATGAGCAGATCACTGAAGAGGTTGTCTATCAGGCTGATAGTCATGAAGGTTACCAATTGAGGTCTAGATTGGTTGCTCCCCTTAAGAAGAATGTTGTACCTGTCAAGAAGCTTTCTGCACCTGCTGGAAAGGATGCTGTTTTACCAAAGAAAGTAGTTGTTTCATCCAAAACATTGCTTAAACCAACACCTTCAGCCACACCTAGTCAAATCCAACTCAAACCTATAGCTCATGAGGTAAGGTTTCTAGATAAGCTGCATTATGATTTCAACCTTGAGTCTGAAATTCAAAATTGAAAATCCCTTTCCCTTTAATTGAGCTGATGAAGAATGATGCATTTAAAACCTCCATTCTAAATTCCCTTCATCCCAAGGTGCACATCGACAATGATTTTGTGAACCTGCAAGATGACAAGCCTATTGTAACCTTGGTCCCCGTGATCAAACACCTAAAGGAATCCTGCCCACCATTCTATATCTCTTTGAACATCCATGATAAAATCCTCCATAACTATCTGCTCGATTCAGGAGCCTCTCATAACCTAATACCTATAGTTGTGATGGATGAAATCGACCTCAGCATTACCAAGACCTACCACAATTTATTCTCCTTTGACTCCAGGAAGGTCAAATGCTTGGGTCTAATCAAATACCTCGCTGTAAACCTAATGCAGCTACCTTCAAAAAGTGTAATGATGGACATCGTGGTGGCTGATATTCCTCCAAAATTTGGCCTCTTTCTGTCTCGGTCATGGAGCAAAATATTGGGTGGCACTCTTCAGATGGATCTCACGTATGCCACCATTCCCATGTTTGGAGGGGAAACTAAGTGGCTGTACAGAGAAAATCAGCTAGCATACATCATAAGCAAAGAGAGTCGCTCAGTAAATCACTCGATCTACTCCATGGACATCGATTTCAGACCCTGTATCTTGTAAATCAATGATAGTCAGCAAACATTAGTTCAACTCGCCAATCCCACACGTCCACGGCTAGAAGAAGTCACAACAACGATCTGGACCATGTACTTCGATGGAGCTAGTGCCCAAAGATTAGCAGGCGCGGGTGTCATGTTGATCTCCCCATCTAAAGAAAGCATTCACTTGTTGTATAAGCTCGATTTCGAGACCACGAACAATGTAGTAGAGTACAAATCCTTTCTACTAGGAGTTAAAGAAGCCAAAGAGATGGGGATCATGCATGTGAAGACTTTTGGATATGCAGACCTCATCATACAGTAGGTAAACAAAACTTTTCAGACGAAAAATATTAGATTGAAGGCATACAGGTACGAGGTATGGAAACTCAAAGACTAATTTATGTTTTTTTAACTGTCATATATTCCTTGGGATTTGAATCACCTGGCTGATTCCCTGGCCGTATCCGCAAGTATTTTTGTTCCCCCTTTACCCCATAGACTCAGCTATGATGTTCAGGTCAAGTACAGACCCTCTCTGCCAGACAATGTAAAATTTTGGATGGTGTTTGAAAATGATGGTGAGCTTAGTAAATTCCTTCACTTAGTGGATGAATTCTCTGACATACAAAGACCAGGAAAAACTTAATGAGGAGGAATCCAAATGGATCAAGTTAAAAGATAAAGTGACTGAGTAGAATATAGTCCAATTTCCAAACAACTACATACCCTGAGGTCTAGTGCCATTGGAATAACTGTTTGACCGCAATGACATCCCTTTCAATCCTACCAAAAGGGAGCTAGATTCTGCTGTCCAAGAGCTGAACATAGGCTGCCAAAGCCATCCAAAACTAATAAATCTATCCACTGGGATGAGTGCTGAACATAAGTCTGAATATTGTAGCTTGATTAAAGAGTTTGCTAATGTCTTTGCATGGGAGTATAGTGATCTAAAAACATATGACACCAACATCATCCAGCATAGGATTCCTTTGGATAAGGAAACCATTCCTTTGAAATAGAAGCTAAGACCCATCAGCCCTCTTCTATTACCAGTGATTGAGAAAGAGATCCACAAGCTCCTCAAAGCCAAGATCATAATCCCTCTTAGGTATTCCAAGTGGATTGAAAATCTAGTAGTGGTAAGAAATAAAAATAGAGAAATCAGGTTGTGTGTGGACTTTAGAAACTTGAACAAGTGTTCCAAAAAAGACAACTACCCACTGCCCAAGATGGAACATCTGCTACAGAAATTCTCGAGGGCCAGGGTCATGTCCTTCCTTGATGGCTTCTCTGGATACAACCAAGTTGCTTTGCACCCAGATGACCAAGAGAAGACTGCATTTACCACTCCCTAGGGCACCTTCATGTATGCTAAAATGCCATTTTGGCTAATGAATGCTAGGGCTACTTTTTAGCAAGCTATGGACCTAGCTTTTGTAGGGCTAAAAGATAAATATGTGCTGATATATTTAGATGACTTAACAGTTTACTCTCACAGCCATCATGACCACTTGCAGCATTTAAGGAAGGTATTTCTGAAGTGCAAAAGGTATGGAATATCACTGAACCCCAAGAAATCCCAGTTTGCACTCAATGAAGGAAAGCTCCTAGGCCACATAGTCTTAGCAGAAGGTGTAAAGATTGATTCGGTAAGAGTGGAAGCAATTTATCAACCTTCAATACCAAGGTCAAAAAGAGACATTCAGTTCTTTTTAGGCAAGATAAAATTTGACAGGATATTTGTTCCAAATTTCTCCGAGCTGGTAAAGCACATAACAACCATGATAAAAAAGGATGCAGAACTAAAGTGGACTAACCAGGTAATAAATTCTTTTGAAGACATTAAGAAATCCATCATGGAGGCCCCAACCTTTATTAGTCCCGACTACACCAAGGGTATTTACATTTTCACTTTTGCATCTTATGACACAGTGGAAGATGTACTATTACAAAAGAATGATGAATGTCTTGATCATCCAATTGATTTCTTCAGCAGAACCCTGCGAGATGCTGAGCTGAATTATGACCCAATTGAGAAGCAGGCTTATGCTCTCATAAAATCTTTGAAGAACTTTAGAATCTACATTCTCCATGCAAAGGTCATTGCATATATCCCTTCAGCTGCAGTGAAGGATGTATTGACTCAGCCTGACATTGATGGGAAGAGAGCTAAGTGGATTTCCAAACTCATTGAGTTTGATGTAGAGGTGAAACCAATCAAGTTTGTAAAAGGATTAGGTCTTGCCAAACTCATGGCCAAATAAAACTGTGAACTGCTGGGAATGAATTTCACATATGTCAAATCAACAAAGGTGCAGACTATGGTATCAGCTAAAACAAAAGTAAATCAAGATCAGAGTAGCAGTCCAGTAGTAGCTGAGAACATATCTTCATGTGAGTGGTACTCAGGTATCATTCAATTTTTGCTAAAATTATAAGTTTCTCCTAATCTTACTCCTAAGCAAGCATGACCTCTTAAATGGAAATCTGTTAAGTTTTGCATAATTGATAATTTGCTGTGTTGGAAGGATCGGTCTAGAATTTTGTTAAGATGTCTAGATAAAGAGGAAGCCGAGCAGGTCATGCATCAATTTCATTCCAGTACATGTGGAGGCCACCACTACTGGAAAACCACATCCCACAAGATATTGAAAGCAGGGTACTATTGGCCAGTCCTTTTTACTGGTGTATGCACTTTTGTAAGGGCCTGTGACCAATGTCAAAGATTTGTAGGGAAGCAGCAACTCAAATCCTTGTCGCTTAGGCCTGTTACATTGAATGGGCCTTTCCAGCAATGGGGTCTGGATTTCATAGGAGAAATAAATCCATCTTCCAGTGGACAACATAAATGGATCTTAGTAGCCACTGAGTACTTTACCAAATGGATAGAAGCAATACCCACCAGAAATGCCACTCGTCAAGTCATTGTGATATTCTTATATGAGAACATCTTCAACAAATTTGGTTGCCTAGTAAGATTAGTGATTGATAATGCACAAGATTTTAAGACCGGAGCATTAGTTAAAATGTGTGAATCAATGGGTATTCAACTAGTGCACTCCACATCCTATTACCCACAAGGAAATGGCCTGGCTGAGTCATCCAACAAAAGCTTAGTTAGAATCATCAGGAAATTGCTAGAGATAAATAAATAAAAGATGGGATTCAAAACTTAAGTTTGCTTTATGGGATAATAGGGTAACAGATAAAACATCCATAGGGACCTCTCCATTCAAGTTAGTTTATGGCACTGAGGCCATCTTTCCTATCTAACTCACCCTTCCGGTGGAAAAGTTCTTTCAGGAAGAGGAATATGAACCAAATGATATGATGAGAAGGATGATGGATTTGGTGGAGTTACAACAGACCGGAGAGCAAATTGTAGGAAAATTAGAGGCTCATCAACAGAGGAAAAATGGCATGTTTGACAAAAGAGAAAAGGCAGACAACTTCCAGGTTGAAGATTGGGTCCTCAAGTGGGATGCTATTAGACAGAACAAGGGGAAACATGGAAAATTTGACTCTTTATGGATTGGCCCTTTTGTTATAGACCAGGTATATGAAAATAACACCTTCAAATTGCAGAATCTGGAAGGTGAAGAGGTATTCGATGGCCCAGTAAATTGGCGATTCCTAAAACTATATTTTATTTGAGGCTCTGAGGCCTTATGGTTGTAAATTAGTAGATAGTAGGTTGTTTTGCTTTCAGAATCAGACTCCATGACCAATGGAACAATAAAGAATAGTGTTAAGTTACTTAGTCACTTTTAGGGAAAGGAATTTTGGTCTCGAGTTCTTGGGACCTCACAAGGAGGTTCCCATCCCATAGTAGGAGCCAGATGTTATCTCCCAAAATAAATTTATTTTGATAGTATGAATAATTTAACTCATGTATGAAGGATATGAAAATCAATGACAAATTTGAAATCCTCTGTTGTTTGATTTGGATGAAAATTTCACAAATATAGCTTTTGGTGGCTTGGGTGAGGATTAGAACATCTCATTAGCCACTGAAAGATGGAATATAAGCAGCAGGTGGAAGACCCCATTGAAAGATAGATATATTGTTGAAACTTTTGAACACCATCGGAGCAGTTTTTAACAGCAATTCGAGGTTGTAAAGACTAATGATCGGCGAGCTAGTTCCCAAAGGCACTGAAATGGTGGAATAAAAATAGACTACTGCTTTTGATTAGTCAAAATGACCTTTGATAGCACATAATAGAAAATCACCACCGATCGAAGGAACTGAAGAAAATAGATCGGCCAGATAAAGCTAAAGGTTTTCATAGTGTCGTCGTCGGAACTTGAAAGAACTAGCGATAGGTAGGATAGTCCCCTAAGAAGCCAAAAATGTGGAAGACAAATAGACAAGGCCTCTAAAACCAGATGAAAATGTCGATGATCAGAAGAACTAAAGACTACATGGCAAAAATTGCAAACACTAATCGTCAGCACAATAGTCCACTAGGGAGTCGCAACGACGGAGAAAATAACGATTGAGAGTTCCAATGGAGAGAGGTTTTGAGTTCCGATCACCAACGAAATCAGTTCGGGACTTGAAAACTTTAATAGATCGGTGAGTTAGTTCCCAAGGGCACCGCAACTATGGGGAAAGTAAATACTACGAGTTCTGTAAGCAGATGAAAACTTCGGCGTCGGAGGTGCTAAAGACTAACCAATGGCAAAATAGTTCACTACGGAGGCGCAACTATGGAAGGAAGAAAGACTATGGCTCCTGATTGATGACAAGGATCATTCTAATAATGTGACAATAGATGTACTCTTCGATGATCGAAAGAACTGAAGACTACGTAGCGGATGGACAAGGATGAAAGGTTCTTAAACATCGGTGATGTGAAGAACTAAATACCGCTGAAGTCAAGAATCAGAAATCAGAACTTGAAAGCACTAACGATCGATGAGTTAGCTCACTAGAGAGCCACAATGGCAGAAGAAAGATAGACTATGGCTTCCGTGACCAGAGGAAATCATCACCGATCATAAGAACTAAAGACTATGAAGCGGCGAGTTTACAATGAAGCATCTCTGCAGTGTCGGCGGCACAGAAGACTAATGCCCCGATTCCTTTGTAAATCAACTTTTGACAGCAGTAAATTTTGTTCGTTTTACATCCAAAACTATGGAAACATTAAGATAAAGGTTTTGATGCATTATTTACTACGACTCTCGATCGTCAATGTGTTAGTTATAAAGAACGCTGATGTGCTGAGATTAGGAGCATATATTGGATAAAAGAAGAAGTCATCGCAATGCTGGTGACCTAAGGAGGGCTGACACTACGGAAAAAAAGAGACTTGGGGCACCAATGTAATAGAGGAAAAGGCCTTCGATCAGTGACCACGCAGGTAAACTACGGAAAAATAGAGACTTGGAGCGTTGAATCTACGGCGACAAGATAAAGAAAAATACATCGGATTAAATGAGGAAAATCACTTCAGTAAATGCAGAGAAACTGGATATTGGTAGTAATTTCACAGCAAACCAGCAGTGATGGTCATCAACTACCACTTCAGTCATTAAAATATCACCCAGTGAACTAGATATTTGCATTAGATAAACAAACAGTTAGCAAGGGTTTGAAGCCCTAATCTAGAAAAAATATTCCTTTCAATTATTTTTGATGTAAACAGATCAGATTTTCAGGATCTATAATTTTTGTAAGAGGTTATAAAGCCCATGATTTGTTTATTAATAAAGGTTCAATTACAGGGATTTGTAATCCCATCCTATTAGCAAGTGTCTCATCTAGTTTATGCATAATACAAGCTCTTTTGTGGTGATTTGTTCAACCATCTTCTTTATCATTACTGTACTTAATCTTGAATGTGCATTTAGGTGATTTCAAGTTGATTAAAATCCAATAGCTGTCATCATATTGGAAATTTTATGTGATTTGATTGATAAGTACCATCCTTGTCAGGTTTTAGCCATTTGTATCCATGTGTTATTCGTGTAAGTCTGCTAGCTTGGTGAGTTCTCCATTCCTACACCTTTTTGTCAAACTACTGAACAAGTTGTAACTAAAAGCCTTGTGATTAAGTGAGCCTCATGCATGTATTGAGAGTGGGAGGATATATAGGTTATCCGGCTTGATCCACACTATAAAAACCAAAAACATTTTAAGTTACCAGGCATCCTCGATCTACAACCTAGAGAAGTTTCCTGGAGCGATAACAGATCCCGCTTAACAATTACTTACTAGGGATGACCACTCTAGGATAGTCTAATAACCCTAGTGCCCCACAATTGTGGGGACTATTTCCTCGACTTACAATGGAGGGTTAACCTTAATGAATTCACATGACTTGTTTACATTATTGAATCTCCCGATCGGAACATCGGGGCATGACATGACTCAATTTCATTATAGATACTTCCCAGAATAAACATTGGGGTACAATACATAAGATATACAATTGAATACATTCCAAAGTTACAAATACATCAACATTTCGGTCAAAGAACCTTTCCAAAATATATTTTTCTTTTAAAATCTTTCGGAAAGTATCCCAACATATTTCTCGCAGCTCATCTCTCTTTGTAGAAATTCAGGCCTGCAGTAGATTAATTTCACTCACAGCAATTAACAATTGATCATGCAAATTATCAACAATGGAGACTGAATATGGAGCTGTAACACAAAATTATATTAACTGAGTGTACAATAGCCAACCCTGTAATAACATAGGCTGCTGAATATATAGAATACATGAGCAAATCGAATGCATGAGGAAGCATCCAAATCTAGCATAAAGCAGGCTTACCCAAAATAGGCAAATCCCCCATAGGTGTAAAAAGCTGATCCCAAATCTATCAAGGACCCCACGAATTAGCAAGGGCGCATGGGCAAGCTAAAGAGTGGTCAAATGGCAGCTCATACATGCTTTTGCATGGAGGAAAGAGTGGAGGATGAAAGGGGAATAAAACAAGTTCACCTCACCTAGTCTAGCTTTCCTTATGTGCTTTAAAAAACTGGAAAAGCAGTCAACAAAGCAGAAAAAGCAGAAGGGCGCCTAGGAGGCCAGGAATAAAGCAGATTTGATTCCCAGGACTTTCCAAAGCGCTCCATGAGTCAATAATGGCAAGTTTGACCTCTATGGATAGGCAATTGACAACTTGCACATGGTGGGACTCATGGACTAGGCAAATAAGACAAAATAAATAGAATAATGTCTAAGTGGGTAAATACTATGGGTTGATTATTCTAACACTCTTGGTGTGTTTTTAATCCCTCCACCATCTTGCCACCTTACAATTTAAGTTATAGATGGGAAGTCCAGCCTTCATCTTACTTGAATAGTTATGAACCTGGAAATAATTACTCATGCTCAACAACCATTCTTTATCATTTTCCCTAGCGTTTACTTCACCTTCAGAGGTAATGGCTTTTACTTTTTGAAATCCCCCCTGAATACTGTCATCACTCCTTTGCTTCTTTCTCCATGGAGAAAGTGAGTCACCACTAGAAGGACTGTGATAGTCTCCTTTTGGTTCTTTAGGGCTACGTTCTTCCTTTTCCTCTCCTCTTGGGATTCTAGCCCTTTTTGGGAAAGGTTCTCTTTTAGAACTATTTGTGGACTGAGAAGGTTTACCTTGCGGGATTCCTCCCATCATATTTCTCATTAAGGCTTCATTTATAGCTTGCTGCTCCTTCCTTTCATTCAGGTTGTCTTCTTTGAAACTTTTCAATTTAGCTTGAAGACTGTATAAAGTTTTGAAAACATCAGAGTTTAGCTCTACCACTAGCTCTGCTTCTGGTGTGGGGGTGGTCATCTTTCCTTGCCAACTATTTTCTTCCTTAGTATTCACGAACTGAACAGTGCTATAAAAATTCCTTTAACTGTAAAAAAAATTAATAATAGGAAAAATTTCTATCAGAAACCAAAATTTAATATTATACTTTATCTTCTTTGAGGTGATAGCTTGGTGCGCCCATAGGTCTCTTAGTATTGAAAATGGGCTTTGATACCACTTGTAATGTCCGCAAAATTTGATTTTTTTTTATAGGCTAGTAAAAACTACCTGAATGGAACATTATTACTCTTGAGAAATATACGTACACTACTTGTAATGTTGTCTATTCATAAGTTGTCATTATGTTCTCTCATTTAGTTTCAGTCATTTATTATTAGTATATTTTACTTCTGAGGTCATAAGTCTATTTATTAAATTATTCTCTTGTTTTACATTACTGTCGATGTGTTAATTATTTTCATAGAACCTTGTTTACTTTGTTATTTATTAAGTTCTAACTTAAATTTTTTTGTGGGAACAAAGTGGCGGAGTGGTGGGACTCGTTCTCCCATGACGGTCAAAGAGGTAAATTATTACTTGTTATGCAGGCTTACTTAGTTCAATCGAACTAAGGCACTTCTTTCATTTACTTCCAGATTTACCTCGGGTTAAAAGGCTTAGAAGAGAGCTTAATCATTTTGATATTAATTTGTACTTGCTGCTTGTTATTACGCTTCCTTACTACTTCAGATGGGTATCAAGGTAAGTTTTGTTCTGCTAAATATCTACCTAGATAATTAACTAGTGATACTTGAAAATCTATACACTTATAATTCATGTTTATTTTATCACTGCTATTAACATATCTTCTTATTTATATTTTGTAGGTTATAACCTTGGATTTTTATTTATGGTAAAACTACCATGGCATATTCCATATGCCATGGTTACTAAGGATTTAAGCTTAGGGACAAATTCATTGTGCTAAGGCTTAATCCTAAAGTTTACACGATATATACCAAATGCTAGGACTTTGGGATAACGCATAGCATGTGTGGACTATATATTAGCGATACCTTGCAATACTATATGATATGTTGTTTAAGCTTTGTGGGTGGCGAATTATAACCTATGGTGGAACCATATGATAGCAAGGTTTAGGATTTTTCATGGATGTTGATAACACGATAGTTGGAATGATGATTGAATTATGGAGAAGGGGGTTTTTGTAATTTGATAATGGTCACCAGCTGTGCCATTAATGATTCTTGGGTTCCATGGCCATCCCAAGCTTAGGGATTTGGCTGTCGAAGAATTTGGCATTTTGTTTAGGTTTGAGGAGGGATGAGGTCTTAGCTTTGTGCTACAAGGAGGAAACGGCCAACACGATGGAGGTAAGGTTTGTTTTGGGTTTTGATTCTGCACTACATTGGGTTTAGGGATTATTTTTTGCATACTTCTCAACCTTGTCGTGTTGCTATGTTTACAGGAGATAGGGTAGTTGAGGAGGGATAGCTGAGGGTTTTGCTTCTAGCTCAAGACTGATACTAAGTAGCCATAGTAAGCCTACTATTCAAGCTTTATGATTTCCACCTCTTGGCCCTTTGGGCGGTGCTAAGTTTTAACTTCATGCTTGGTTGGCGGTTTAGCTGTAGTGTTTTCGATTTCACCTTTGGCTTAATATTAAAGACTTGGGTTTTTAAATGTTAAGGTGTTAAGCCATGAATCAAATATTGGGCCTTTTGGCTCTGTGTAATTAATCCTAGTTATGTAAATCATTGTTTAGGTTTTGGGGTTTCACTGTGGTTTTGGAATTCTCCTTTGGGAATGTAATACTCAGACTTTAGCTTTTAATTTAATGTTTCAGTGGCTTTGGCCATGGAGTGAAATCACATTTCTTTTGGAAATGTGTATAATTTTTGGGTTTGTAAATCGTAGATGGCTTTGGAATTTTGAGCCATGGGCTACACCATTGCTTGCAATTGTGCCATATCCCATTGGCATGCCTGTGTGGAATTCATTTTGGCTTCTAAATGGACTGTCTGGAAATACTGTGTAAAGTAGATACTCTGGATTTTAATGAAATGACCATCGTTTTCAAGATTACTATGTATGTATGGAATGTATGCTATGTTAATGGTTTATTAACAGAGTTTTTTAATGGCGTATGCCTTCGCTGGTGTGTGTGTAACGATGTTATTTAGCTTTTACTGTAATTGCTTGACAGTGTGGTAATCCCATGCAGTAAGTGGCATGAGTCTTCCCCATAGTGTTGTGATAGCTTAGTATGTTGTTTGACTTAAGGTTATCGATTCTTATGTGAAGTGGACTATTGAAGGCCATGAGTTGGAAGACCCACGATGGGCCAACATTCACTATAATTCTACTTTGGAAGTGTTGTGTATTAGAAATAAACTTGGCTGAGGTTGTGCTATAGCTAGGGTTGTTACAACCTCGCGGTAGCATATGTATTTGGTTATTAATAGTTTTGTGTTGATTTAGAAATGTTTCCCGCATACAAAATATGTATAGTGTGGCCATAGATTTGAATGGAGAATGACCTACAAGAATTAATCCTGGGATTTACTATGTGTAAAGACTATGGATTATTGAAAGAATTGGTTCCTGTATATTTTGTAATAGTAATGGCTTAAAATTTTTATGGAACAGCAACAAGTTTATGCGATTTGGATTTATGTTCAATATATTATACTATGGTTTTTATTAGTGATTCTGCCTTGGATCTGAACATCCATGGGATTTGATGTCGCGACCTCTATTGGCATAAAATGGTTCTAATTACTAGTTGTTTAATGTAGGCAATGGCTATGCATAATAGTTAGATGGGAAAGAGTGATTCTTATGAAAGGTGACCATGATAGTTTAATTAGTATTGTGGATTTTATATGTGTGAAAAAGGTTTAGATATGGGACCACATGGATGGTCACGATGCCTCCTCTGTTAATTTAATTCTTATGATGTTTATTTAAATGGAAATGTTTTAGTATTAGTTTATACTTAATAAGTCAAACCTTGGAAGGTCTTTAATGGCTCAAGCTTATTGGAGTTAAAAATATATCATTCGATTTGTTGTTTAGATTATAAATAGTGTTTTTAATAGCTTTAGCCTATATAACTAATTAAATAGGTATTTTCATATTTATATATATATTTAACTCTTATAATTTTAAACTCAAACAACCCTCTGCTGACAAATGAAGTATGTCAGCAGAGTAATAAATCCTAGATAATGTTTATATAATTATTGGGAACAAAACCTAGTTTATGCTTGACCAAGTAAATTAACACAACAATGAAAAACTAGGGTGTAGAACCCTTGCTACACAATTAGGAATAAATAAAACATGGAGAAGTAAACTGACGAATACACCCTAGGTAAATCTGATTTAGGAAAAGAACTTATAGCTTAGGGTAGTATTAAATTACAGATCCTAGCAGAATTTAACAAGCAAATCAATCACAAATGGTTAGGAAACGCATTACAATCATTTACTTAGCATATACAACAATTAATGTAGGAAATAGAATAGAGAGTCTAGGGTTACATTTTTTTAAGAAATGAAAACCCTAGGAGATATAGTCAAAACCAGCATTTCTAGGGTTAGAATTATCTAATGAACTTTTACATAAATTAGTAGCCAACATTTATACTAGAAATGAACTTGACATACTAAGAACTCATACATATAATTTTATGAAGCTCCTTTAATGGCTGAACCTGCACACTTCTAAATAACCAACATTATTAATTTAAGACACATCTCACCACTGATTTTGATGACCAAATGACTTGGGAACTACCACGTTCCACCCACGGGGGCGTCACCTAGGGACCAATATGATATCACGTCCGTTCATATTGGGGTGTTTAAAAATTAAAAAATTTAAAGTCAATATATTGGTGGTATATTAGGGGTAATAAGGTTTTTTTTATTATTATATAAATATCCAATATGTTTAGGGTTATTTTATTCCAAATTTCTGCCCGCGCCCTTCTCTGCAAAAATACACTTTTTTTCCTTCTGCTCCTGGGTGAACTTGGTTCTGAACATCTTCTTCATAATGGGAATGGCCATCGAAGCTCCATGAATCCCATGGAAGCCCATGTCATGCTCCTACTGATTGTTTTCATGAGTGAGTCTAGAGCCAAACGCCATTATCATCTGAAGAGAAGGCATGGCAATCACCCTGCTGAGTTTCTCTGGTGCATAGCATTTGCTCTCACACTGTCTTTGCTGCTGCTACGGTCACGGGTTCCACCTCAGCTGCCTCCATCATTTATTTTGTTCTTTTCCTCTGCAATAGGCTTTTGGTTAAAATGCATGCATATTTTGGAAATTTGTATGCTTCTTTATCTTCACCACGTTGTGCTATCGGGTTTCTTTGCATTTGTTGTTATTTCTTCTTAGTTGTGTAACAATTTCAGGGACACTGTTTTCTGTGTTTTATGTATTGTAAATGCTCCTATGGCATGGTTTTTTGGAATTTTTATTCTTCTACTTTCTTGTATTCTATAGTTAATGTAGCCTTATCTAACATGCCTGGTAGCTAGATATAGGCCTGGTATTACCTTTGTTAGAAGATGGCATGGTACAGATTTTGACTTGCAGTCATTGGAAGAGCGACTGCAAGTAATGGAACAACGACAACATCGTATGATGGAATTCTTGGCTAAAGCTGT
Source organism: Pseudotsuga menziesii (assembly GCA_001517045.1). Taxonomy (NCBI): domain Eukaryota; kingdom Viridiplantae; phylum Streptophyta; class Pinopsida; order Pinales; family Pinaceae; genus Pseudotsuga; species Pseudotsuga menziesii. Next base: position 7,424 of record LPNX010104611.1, on the reverse strand, counting down.
GCAGAATCCCAACTTTGTGGCACAGCTTGTTCAACATCATGATAAGATTGCTCATATTGCTACTACAAACAAGAAAAGAAGACTGCCAAATCATGATGAGGTCTTGGAGATTGGGGAAAATGGATGTACTGGTAGCCAAATTGTAAGATACGATCATGGTAAGAGTGATGCTTTCAACAGAGATTCTCAAGATAAGCTTGAAACATCCTTGGATGCATTTAAAATTTTTTTGATGATCTTCCAGCTGAAGCTCATGACAAATCAAAGGATAGTGGAAGTCCTCCAAGTCACTCCTCAGGGTCATCTCTTAAAGAGATGCAGGGAAAGCCTTGTTTCCCTGATATGCCTGTCCATTTGGGGGTTTCGGATATTTATACATCTTCAGCTTTATTAGATTTGAACTCTTCATCTAGGTTGCCAGATATCTCCATATCTTTGAGATTGCGAGATATGTAAGCATCAGAGGGGTTAGTAGGATCCCTTCATTCTGACATTCTATGTAACTTGAGTTTGAGTCCTCACTCTTCTTCACATGAAGTAAGTAAAATAGATGCTGCAGGAAAAGCTATTCTATCAGGCAGTCCTAAGAATAGAAGTGTTATAGGATCTAAGACAGGTAGCAATGATGCAAATTTAGAAGCAGTAGATGTTGAGGTAAGATTGCCATATGGTGCAACAAAGACTACTTTGGAGGAGGGTTCAATTAATGGCAAGGGCCGAAGGACTGGCCCTGGAGGTGTTAACACCCAAAAATGGTTAACTACCTCATCTACCCCACTATGTGGCTCATTTGTCCATTTGCCTACCATATTTCCCTGAAAATCCCACTAAAAGCCTCCAAAAGGCCTAAAATGCCTCTAAAAGCCCATAAAATCAGCTAAAAAGCCTCCAAAAGGCCTAAAATGCCTCTAAAAGGCCAAAAAACCCCTTTTCTCCTCCAAAAATGTCCAAAATTCCTCTAAAATAGCAAAATCCCCAAAAGGGAAGAAAAAATATAAAATAATGAGGAAAAGGAGGAAAAAACCCTAAACAAGCTGCCCTAAACCATATGGTTTCCAAAACCATGGGCCAGCACTCCACCACTAAAAAACTATAAATAAGTGGTGGAGGCACCTCATTTCAGAATCCACAGTCAAAAAGCATCCTGCCTCTACCGAAATTATTCTCGAAACCCTAGCTTACCATCAAGCCATTTTCACCATTGAGAACTTTTTGGCCCATTTCCACCACCGGAAAAGGAAAAAGAAGCAGCTTGGAGCTCGGAGCCGCCGACATCGGACCAGCGCAACGGACTCCACCAACCTCCTCATTGGAGGTAACATAAATAAAATCACCATTACACATTTCTTTACTGTTTTTCTTCATATTATTTACTTTTTTCTGCTTTAGCTTAGTTTTATTTTCGTTTACATTATTGAACTACTACTAAGGATTCCAGATTCCTTAGTAGGTGCTCATTAGCATAAGCTAGGGTGAAAACCCTAGCTACAGTTTTGGCGACTCCGCTGTCTCTTTTTATTGTTATTTTTCTTTTCGTACTGTACTTTCAGCCGTCGTTTTCGGCCGCCGGAAACCGCATTTTTTCCTTCCGCAGCTGCGGCCCGACCGCGCATTTCAGGCCCTAACCCGCGACCAGCCCGCAGCTGTCAGCCATTTTCCCGCGTCCTGGACGCATTTTTGAACTTTTTTAGTTGCGCCCCGACCGCGTTTTTTCAGCCCACAGTCGTGATCCGACCGTGCCTGTTCATAACACAGTCGCGCTCCGACCACCGCTGTCAGCCCGAATCCCGCGACCTAGACCGCGCCTGTTTCCTCTAAACCCGCGATCGGCGCGCGACTATTGCCTTCAAACCCGCGGTCCCACTGCGCGAGT
>LPNX010104602.1:0-56848 GCA_001517045.1 Pseudotsuga menziesii | reverse complement strand
CGAAGGTCGAAGCTACCAAATTTGTGCCGGAGCTACCAACTTGGTCGAAGCTACCAACTTGGTCACAACTATTGATTTGTGTCGAAGCTCCCAAACTTGGTCGAAGTTCGAAGCTCCCATTTTTGGTTGAAGTAAAAAGGTGGTCGCAGTAAAACTCCGTCGGAGTGAAGAGTAAAGAGTGAAAAGAAAAAAGTGAAATTATTTTTAAATATTGACTGAGCGCTAAACCCAAGTTTAGTTGGCTCGGTTTTGGCTATCAGTATATATGGTAATTAATCATGGTGAGGAGCTCAAGGCAAAAGCCCCACCATCGATTTGGTTGTGTATGTTTCGGCAATGGGGATAATTGCCGATGGTATGTTGTGATATCCGGCACATTTGTAATGTGACATCATGTAAACACGCACATCAAATAAAATAAACCACAACCGGCTACGGCAGTGCAACGTTGAATGAAAAGGGCATGGTTCCAAAGGATAAGGGGGTGGGGATGTCAAACCTTGGTTATGGGGGAAAAACCCATGTTTTATTACTTTGTTGTTTCACCACCTTTGCTTGTTTGTCACATTTTGTGTCATCCAACCTTGTTAACCTCTTTAATGCTCAGCTAGTGGTTGAGGAGTTATGGCTGAGTGGTTGAGGGCATTTATTGCTGGAGGAAAACGTGGGTAAAGAGGCAAGCAATTCCTCACCATTCCCTTCCACGAATCCATTCTCCTCATGGTCGGTGGCTCTCACGCAATTTTTGTCTGTTGGCTCCTCACACACAGGCTCTGGGCGATTTTGGTCTCACGCAGGCATTTTCTTGGCTTCACGAGTTGCTAAACGCTCAGGCACTTGCAATTCACGTCCTCCCGACGGTTGTGCACTCTCACGCAGAGAATTTCCCTCCCGTTTCTCATTTTCGTGCACAGGAATTTCCTGGGTTTTACCCACGTCATTTTTCTCTACGGATTGGTGAATGGAGTGGCTGAATCCTTTCCCCATGGGTCGAATTGTGGGTTCTGCGTTGATTATTACCCACGCCCAGGCTGGGAGTCTGTAAATTTGTTTCCAGCGTGATTTTTGTGAGTCTTCCCGTGGCTCAATTGCCTTGGATGAACTGTTGATTTCACCCATGATTTGTGGTGCTGCTGGTTTCACCCATGTTTTGTGGGCTGTGGTCCTCAAATTCGTTTTGGGCCATTGTGGATTCCCAATATGTCGGCTGAGTTTCCCTGTTTTGGACTGTGCATAGTTGCCATCGTTTTCATTGTGAAATTGGGCTGTTGTTGTTACCCTGGTTTGGGTGTTGTTACTGAGTTGTTTTGGCCATGATAGGGCCAAGAACAACTGCATGTTGCCCTGTTTTAAGCTGTGACAGCTGATTGGTTGCCTGAGTGCAATGGATAGTCTTCCGACCATGCTGGCTTGGCTTGTTTGTTGAAAGCCTGTGAAACCCAGCTGTGTTGGGTTGTTGTTTATGTCCCCTTGGCTATGTATAAGCCTGCAATGGACCCTTATTCTGGAGGAATCATGCCGAGCTCGGGGGTGGCAGCGTTGCTGAGAGTTGATGAGCAAGCTGGCCTATGGTTGGGTGGAACGTTGCAACGACGTAGCTGGTTGCGGGTGAATTATTCATCAAAAGATAAGTGCTGCTGTTACTTCATCTCTGCAATTTATATATTGTATTATGTGAAATGATGAATTCCGTTGAATGCTGGAATGTTTACGTATGTTTGCTTCCGTTGTATGAATAAGGAATTATGCATCTGTGTATGCTTGTATTTTTATGCATCTCTGTTATGCATCATGTTAAGCTTTTCAATTTCAGCATTGATGACTTATGTTCATGAGCATGGGGATATTTGCCCTGTATTTGATGTTCGTCGCATCCTCTTCGCCGGTTGAGGGATGGCGACGTGACAGTTATTAAAATTAAAAATTTTCACACCGACCCCGTTTTGTTTTCTTACTTGTGGGGTGAAACTTATCTAACTCTTGACTAGACAAGTTTATAAACTTTGGTTGGCCTTTTAGGCCCGACTAATTTACCTCGACTTGTCGGTTCTATCAACAGTTACTTGTCGGTTCTATCGATTGATTTTACCTCGACCACTTTTCGGTAACTTCACTTCGACCACTAGTCAGTTGACGTCTTCGACTAGTAGTTGGTTTTACTTCGACCACTTGTCGCGTGATCACTTCGAACACTAGTCAGTTCCAGTAGTCAGTTTACCACTTCGACCACTAGTCGGTTAACTCAACGGACCTTGTCGATTCACTTGGTTTGGTCGAAATTTACAGATTATGTTTCTTTGTGTAAAAGACTGAAGAAATTACTAATGCTTTTCAGCTGTGAGTAAGATGAAGTAAAAATGGACACATTAACAATTTTAGAGAACTTAAAAAACATATGTCCAAATATTTAGGAAGACTTGAGTTGACCGCTATGATCCAAACTTGTCAGCTCACCAATTGATCCTTTACAAAGCTTTGACTCTTCCACAAAATCACTTACACAGAATCTTGAGCTTCAACCTCTCTTTCTCTCTTTTCTCACCCTAGAGTTCTCTCGTAAGTTCTGCTGTCTAGCTTGATTTACAATTTTCTTCTTCTATTTATAGGCAACCTGAAAATTGATTCTACATGAATCGACTAACTCACCATTAAAGACTGTAATAACTATCTACCTAACAACTTAGGTTTAGAAATTAATTCCATTGGTTTACATTGCTGAATAGTGGACTCCCTCTTGTCAAACTGACCGAAAAGATCTGGGCAGATACTAACTTTGACAGAGTCGACTGAGAGTCAGGTATGGATCTTCGAGTGATTAATATTTCCAACATAAATTCCAGACAAACGGAGAGGTTATGGACCTGGGATCCCACACCATTCGTTACAAGAAGTTGTGTGTTCAGCAAGTCAGGGAGTCACTGCATTAGGAAAACTTGATTATTCAAGAAATCAGGCAGTCTGCATTACGAAACATTATTGCAAGAACAGTAAATCAAGTAAACACCTACCAGGCATAGAGTAGAAGGGAGTCAATTATTTAGTAATGAAAGATATCTACAGACACCTTTGCTTTCAAAATTCTGAACGATTCCCAACGTACATGCATGGATAAAAATGAAAATAAAACTTTTCTCATCTCCACTCTGCGATCAAAAAGCCCAATATTGCATAGGATGTTAAACAGAAACACTGGGTTAAAATATCAAGTCTTCGATCTAATAAAAGGAAGTTCTACAAAGCTCTTACAAGGTCGCCATAATAAATCACAGCCTGAATAGATTAAAACAAGAATCGCAAAAAAGGAAATACAAGTCGGCCAGTTAAATATATAGCATAACATAAAACCATGGAACTTAGCAGTATCCTCTCCAATTAGTTAAAGAAAAGAAAAAATAACAAAATTATTGTTCCCTTCACATTCTTCCATGAAACCCTCACGGCCACCGAACAAAGTATTACGACCAAGCTGCTTGATGAAGCAGCGATGCTCAGACTCAAATTGGACTTCATTGATGTGGGCGGGGAGATGCCTTGTTCGCCAAATCGCACTGTCCAATGGTAGACTGATTGCACTTAATAAGCCACAACGATTCCTCAAAAATATCGACATTGCAGGGCACCGTCAAACCCTTGGTTTGCTTGAAACCATATTCTTCACGAGCCTTATCAAGCAAGTAAAATCGGATGGGATAAGCAGACAATGGGAATCACAAATATCCTCTGTTAATAGCCAACATAAACAGCCAAACATCCTTCAGGGATTTCGTCATCTTTGCAGCTGTGGCTATCGGTTATTTTCAGATACCTGTCCTGCTGCGAATCAACACTTACAGACCTCGAATGATTTTTCTTAGTATAATGAAAAGATCCCACAACTTTAACCATTTTAGCTAAATTCTTGACAGAATTCAATCTTGTTAGACTCTTTACATAATTTATTCTCTTGAGACTCATGGTAGGAAGAGAGCTTCGATCCCTTCTATTAAAGCAAGCTAAACTCATTAATGAAAGGAACTCATTATTACACAAGGTAAAATAGTGGAGACCAATCAAGAAAATGCTAGAAACATCATAAACATAACATGACATGACAAATTAAGTTTAACATATTTTTATCATCTTTAAAATTCACATAAAATATAATCAATGATGCATTTTTAAACATTTTGAAAGGATAAAGCCAATTAATTTTTTATGTGTGAATGAAAGTAATCACATAAACCACTTTATTTAACAAATTTTATAAACCATTAACTTGAGATAATGAATTTGTACATACTCTTATAAGTAATACTATAAGGATTTAAAAATCCACTCCACTTAAAAAAAAATTCCTCCCTCAAAGACTCTTTAAACATATAATTAAAAAACAAACTAATTTAAATAACATTAACATACATGAGTGTGCATTATTTTTCTTACCCTCGTGTCACATTTTCCTTTCTGTTTTTTTGTTTAACGGCTTTGAGAAAAAAACACAAAAACAAAAAAAACAAAAGCTTATGCTTTACGTGTTAAAAAAATACAAAAGCAAAATGCAAAAACAAAAGTTTGTGCTTTTTATTTTTAAAGAAAAACCAAAAGCAAAACGCAAAAAAAACAAAAATTTATGCTTTCTATTTTTAAAAAAGAAACCAAAACAAAATGCAAAAAGCAAAAGTTTATATTTTCTGTTTTTTTCTTTATAGCCGTTGAAGGAAAAAGCAAAAAGATAGGAAACTAATGCGAAATGTAGCAAATTTTATAAAAGGAGACGAGAAGTTTATGAAATGTGTCTCGCCATGGACATGGTTCAAGGTTCAAGTATTGAGAAGAGGAGAGAATTTAGGAGCTACAAGGATCGAAGATTCACTTCAGTGTAAATGATGTTAGAGTTTTTTTTGGTTCTGTGTATGTTTTTCATTTTTACTCTGTAACCTGATCATGAGTCTGTGTGAATGAGTTTTGTAGGGAAAAGGTTAAAAGCAGAGCTGTTGAGGTTAACGTGGTGGGAAGCTGCGAGGGATAGCGGAAAAAGATGGTGCTGAATGACAATGAAGAACAGAAAAGGGTTCACTAATCTGGTAATATGGATTTCAGGTATCTTGATTTTATTTTCTCTCTTCTTCTGCCTCCTTTGTTTTCACTTAGGATGTTGCTCTAGCCAAAGCCAAAGGTGTGAATCACAATGAAGAAGAGAAAAGAATTCAATCTGTTGATATGGATTACAGTTCAAGTATCTTTATTTTATCTTCTCTTATGTGTGGTTTGTTTTCAGGGTTCTAAATCTCTGTTCAAGCCGATCTCAACTGATCTTGGTTCTTGCTTTATAATTTGTTTTATAAAGAAAGAAGAGAAATGATTGTATTATGTAAATGATGTTTGAGTCTTTTTAGGTTCTGTGTATGCTTTTCATTCTTACTATGCAATGTGACCGTGACTCTGTGCATCAATGGGTTTTGCAGGGAAAAACATAGCAGCCGATCCAATGGGTTATGAATGGGTTCAAATCTTGATCCACAGTCAGCAACTTCCACACTCGCAACTTATTGTAGCAATTATGAGGCTGCATTCCTTGAATGGCTGGGGATTTTCATTATAGCTTTTTTATTATAGAATTTTCATTATAGCTTTTCATTATAGTTTTTTCATTATAGGATTTTAAATGATGTTTGAGGTTTGTTTTGGTTCTATATAGCTTTTCATTTTCACTGCAAGGGATGGCAGAGAAGAATGGATTGGTAGAGGTGAAGGAAAACTGGAAGGGATAGCGGAGAAGAACATTGTTTAATCTTTTCTTCTGTGTGATTTTAAGTTACTTTATTTTTAGTCTGTGTATGATGTTATCTTGATTTTTACTCTCTGACCATGATAATGTGTATTGCATGCAAAAACACAGTGGCCGAGGTGAACTTAAATCATAATATTGAAGAACAGAAAAAGGTTCAATCTGTTAATATGGATTTTATGTATCCTGACTTTGATATGGATTTCAGGTATCTTGATTTGAAGAATATAAAAAGGTTCAGTCTGATGATATAAGGACCTCTGTGGAATTATACATATCAACCCTCTCATACTTTGATGAACAATTTGATGTGACAATTCTCTTCTTTATTTGTGATTTATATTTTGTATTAGTATTTTAGTTTGTAACATACACCAACTATATTCACAGGGAACACAGCATGGACATTAACATATAGTTGCTAGTTGTTGGGGAGTCCACTGAAGATTAAACAAAATAAATTAGTCTACATTTATAAATATTAGTTAGTTATGTGAATTTGATTGAAGTATTCTTAGTTAGCTCTGTAAATTTGTTGAATGCCAATGATTCAGTACATTGTTCTTTGTAGAAGCATTTAAATTAATATCCATTTGGTTGGATTGAAAATTCGATGATTCAGGTACATTTTTCTTTGTAGAAGCATTTAAATTAATAACTATTTGGTTGGATTGACAAGCCTTTAGTGATCTAATATTCAAACTCTATCTTTATTTTACTAGTTTCTAAAAACATGTAGCTTTTAGTTAAAATAACAGATTCAAATAAGTTAATTTATCATTTGCTAGTAAGAAGTGTCCAATTTAAGGTTGAGGTTGTCATAGTGGATATGCAAAGAAACAACAATAGGATCATATGAGCAGTCATGCTTATTGTAAAATAGTGAGGCAGACTTCCTTGACTGCTAGAGGATTTTTACACTCAAGAACCAACACATAGGAATAGTAAGTGCAAGTAATTTTTACCATCCTGTGTGTTTTGTTTTGAATCTTCATTTCCACTTTGCATTTAAGTCCATCTTGCTTGTTGGTTTTTTTACTAAGATTAAGGAATTGGACAGGACATGTGGAATTATACACACCAACCTTATCATTTTTTCATGAACTTGAAGCACCAATTCTCTTCTTTAATTGTAATTAATATTTTTGTAAGTGTAGCTTAGTTGCATCTCATCTCCATAACATACATGGACTATCTGCATTTCTGAAGTAGTCATCTCCTATAGACCTTGATATCACTTCTTAAATTGGAATTGTGGCTTAGTTGCCTCTAATTTGCATAACATACACGGACTGTGTATTACTTGGTTAGGTAAATTTAATGAATTTTAGCTATTTATGTAAATTTGATGAATGCCCCTGGTCTAAGTACTTTGATATTTTTTGAAAGCTTTTAAATTCATAAGCATTTTGTTGGATTAAGAAGCCTTTCAATTGACATTCAAACTTTATTTTCATTTAACTGTTTTCTTTTTAAAACTAAAAGGTAACTTTGTATGTTGTTGGATTTAGAAATTTGAATTTTCATTTCACTGTTTTATTTTGATGGTTAAACATTGAGTTTATAATTAGTAAAAAATTGAATTTATTACCATTATTATATAAGAGTTCATCTATTTTAATAGAAATTATTACACTTGCTTCTATCTTATCATTAATTTTTATTATATAACATTGAGTTTATAATTAGTAAAAAATTGAATTTATTACCATTATTATATAAGAGTTCATCTATTTTAATAGAAATTATTACACTTGCTTCTATCTTATCATTAATTTTTATTATATAACATTGAGTTTATAATTAGTAAAAAATTGAATTTATTACCATTATTATATAAGAGTTCATCTATTTTAATAGAAATTATTACACTTGCTTCTATCTTATCATTAATTTTTATTATATATATATATATATATTATATTTGAATTTTTATGAGTTATTATAAAATGTCTCTATTTTAAAAAAAAATTATTACAGTGGCTCCTTTCTCAACTTTAATACTTTGCAATATTTAAATAGAAGGTTATTATAGTAACTCCTTTCTCAACCTTACTAATTTGTAATATTGCAATCCATGAGACACGTGTTCAAGCAAATGAATCTTTAATAATTTACGTCAAGATGGAAGATTACAGAATGAGAAATAACCAGAGAGAAAGTAGGATATTTTCACTTGATGTAGCTCATTCTTGTGAGCCTTCAGAACTATGAGTCACTAAGTTAAAAGGATAATTCCTTCAATTCTTTTGATCTTCATATCTGTTATCATTTTCTGTAGCATTATCACATGTCAAAACTATGAGTCACTAAGTTAAAAGCATAATGCTTTGAATTCTTCTAATCTTCATTGTTGTTATCATTTTCTATAGCATTATCACATGTGGGATGACCATGTTGAAAGGATTATATAGGTATTGGAATTTAAATAGGTATGGGGTTATATATGTATTGAAATTTAAATTATGTGGCCACTTTCTCAATGTCCTCATTTCCCTTGGACTGCATTTAGTGCCACTTCTCTAGAAATGGACTTACAAAGATAAAATTGAATTAAGAATTCAATTCCGGAGGTGACCACGCACTATAAGATAATTGTATACTCATAAAGATACTACTAATTTCTAGAGAAATCTACCTATAGACTTCAGTAATGGCCATAGTAGTGAAATTTTCTATTGGGCCAGCTCCTGTTTCCTTGCTGATTGAAGAAGCATCCTATGTTTATTGAAGACATAGAAATTTAGAATTTATTATGAAAACCCTTCTAGAGGGAAGAAACCCTGCAACCCTCCTTAATAGAGAATATAGGATTCAAATTACATGAGATATACAATTAAAAAAAAGATAAAAATAGACTTAACTAGAATTGAATTGGATACAGAAATAAATGAAAGGTCACCACTTCTATTTATACTTATTTAATATTTAACCTTTTCATATTTTTTTTATCAACTTATATATTAATATAAATAATAATAAATAATAATAAAATATTATTTATACTTATTTAATAGGTAACCTTTATTTCTATGAATCTATTAAAGGATGAAACCTCCCATGCTAGAAACATTAGCATGGGTTATTTTAAATCCCTAGTGATGGGGCTTATGAAAAATTATGCATGGTTGTGAGCATCATTGAAATTCTCAAGGAACACTAAGTCTTCTCTGCATGCGAAGAGTGTATGGGAAAATGCAACAAAATGGAATAGTGCAATTTCTCAAAAGATGAGAATAATCCAAATCACAATAGATAACAAGTTTAGTGTAATTGACATTTTTAAAAAATAGCAAGTAGGGATTTCCAATTAATGTCACATTACAATTTGGCATGGGATGCCACAACATATTTCTAGACATTACTTTTTAGAAAGAGAACAATGCCAAATGAGATTTATAATGAAAATCAGATCATAGTTTGGCATGGCGCGAAGAAAACTAATCTCATCAAGAAAAGACTCCAATGTGTTGTTACAATTGATGCAGTAACAACTAGAAAAAAAAGAAAAACATGTTTGATATGACTCAAAGTACAAAGTGAACAATAATCATTCGTGTAAGATTCAACGAAAAGATGGTGTTGCAAACATATTGGGCCAATTAGAAAATATATTGTCTTGCAAAATGAACATGGTATCCTTGTCCTCCGAAATGGAACTCACCCTTTCTCTTTTCTAGAGTGTAAAGTTTTTTTTGAATTCTTTGCTTTGAGAAATAGGTGCATCTTGTTTGGAGATAGATGTGCATTGTTGAATGGAGCAACTATAGAAGAAACACATAATTATTAGATAAAACACATTTGACGAAAGATATTTTAAATGTGAATATAATAATCATGGTCTTCAATAGGATTAACATATTAACCTGAAAAAATTACAATTTTTCTTTGATATCTACAGATAAATATCTCCTATCAGAACTAAGAATAAATGCAATATGAAATGCTTGAACATAGTTTGTTATTGGAATTGAATAATTTGATTTTACAAAAAAACAACTAATCCTCTCATAATGAAAAAATGAGTTAAAACATAAACCCAATGGCAGAGACAGTTTGGTATAGATACAAGCTTAATATAGGCATGTTACTAAATGCATAAACATTCTCCCACAAACTGAATAAAAAAGATACTGCTACAGCTGAACTAGAATAAACATATGCATAAAAAAAAGTACAATGAACTACGAGATATTATTTTGGCAAATTACATTTATTGATAGCTTGGGTTTGCTAACTTTTATTAGACATTGCCGATGTGTACCTACATTAGTTATTATATCTGTCTTGTTGTACATCAACTCTTTGAATTCCAACTTTGTCCTTCACTCCAAGCATTTATAACGATTGTTGATACAGAGGAAAAATAAGAATCGAGGATTGTTCAACATGAATCCATGCCGAGGGATGCGTGCATTTGTTTGCCATGTTAATGAATTGGTCCAACTTTAATTGCTGGAGGAAAATCTATTGGTGACAACAATTATGAACAAAAGTTACATAATTAAACTTTGAAATTGAAACTAAACATATAACAATTGAAAGCAGCAATAAATCCATTGTCAAATATTTCCAAGATAATTTAATTTTTATTTAAGATCATTAAATAGGTTTTATAAAATAGCAGATCAGAATGCAGTGACTTAATTTAAGAATTTGAAGAATAAAAGTTCCCAAAAATTGTTTGAGTTTATAAGATTGCATTTAGGAATAAGCGCAATTAGTAAATGTTGTTATAGAATATGATGGAGCACGTTGAAGAATCACATAGATTCAGATGAAGTCAAAGATGGGATTGTAAATATAGATAGTGCAAGAAAAAAACATATTTGTATACGAGCAGATTTATATGCGAAATCAGGTGTACAAGTAGATTGGTATAAAATCAGAAAAAAGGTGTATGTAAGAACCTTACAAGAATTGGAACTTGTCTCTGAAAGTAATTATATTTTTCAAGGAAGATGTCAAAAAACCTATAAGTCAAGTTTTGATAAAATCAATAACAATGTTGTTAGGTATGTTAATGAATAAATCCAATGGAAAGATACCAAGGCCAGCTCTTTGATCAAGCTTATCTTCTAGGGAAAATTCAATGGTAAACTGATCTTTTTGCTAAGAAATTTCTAGTTCCAGACAAACAGCTAGATAACCCTAGAAATTTCCAAAACCCAGTACTAAAGATTCATGCACATGCCATAAAAATCATACAAACCAACAACTAGAACAAAAAAAGGAATTCACATCATATTATACCTGGAAGTTAGCTTTCCAAATTGCAAAAAGTCCTTCAAGAAGAAACTGTAATTGTTTGTCAATCTCTCCCTCACGAAGAATGCATGTAAACGGTTAAATAAACTCCTCCACACAAGATACATCTAAGTCACCATAGCATTTAATTTAATATACCATATCATAAGAAAATTCCATATTGCATATTGAAAACACAAAGGCATATAAAGTATGAAAATTTTAAAATAAGACAGGCTGTTAATGAAGAAATTCGAAGGAAATATACCAAGGGCCAACTCTTTGATCAAGCTTATCTTTTAGGGAAAATTCATGGTTAAACTAATCTTCTTGCTCGACAAGATCCAGTCCTTGATGAACAGCTGGATAACTTAGAAATTTCCAAAAAATAGTACGAAAGATTCATGTACATACCATAAAAATCATATAAAACAACAAGTACAAAACAAACATGAATTCACATCATATTAAACATGGATCTTAGCTTTGCAAATTGTAGAAAGTCCTTCAATCAAAAACTGCAATTGTTTGTTAATTTCTCCCTCATGAAGCACTTCTGGTGCAGTATTGACCTCATGAGTAAACTCTTCAGATCTTTGAATCATTAGAAATAAGGCAACGAGGAAATTTTTTCTATTGTCTTATCTTACCATGAAGCCCTTGAGGTGAAAGGTTTTGAAGCATGGATCCACATTCCTTAACAAATCCAATGGAAACCCGCAAAGAAGTAACATTATTTTCAATATCGACATAGGTTATAGAGAAGAAACTCAGCTTTATTCTTGAGCAAATGTTAAATGACCTAATATCCCTTAAGCATGGACAACCTTGACACTATTGTCTATATGCATGTCCAACAAAAACATTACGTTCCAAATTAATGATCTCATGTCAAACTTGTTGGGTTGTGATATGAGCTATGATTGTTGTTGCTAGCAGTAAGAGAGGTTGCATAACAGTTAGACAAAAGATAAGGATAACCATGCAAAAAACAACTTAAAAAATAAGAAGAAATTAACAGGACTAAAAAGTAGCTTAAAAGAAAAAGACAAACCAACCTTGTCATTGTGTTTGAAATCCCTCCAAAGCTGCAAAAGAACTATTATCAGAAGAAAATAACCAATTTTTTGAAATTGTGTATTCACCACAGCAACAAAAGCAGGGAAAACACCAGGAAATGGAGGTGGTGCAATTTGGGATTTCATACATGATATACAAAATAGAGCTCTTCTGAATATGCTACAATTCTTTGAATGACTTCTTGGAAGCATTTGGGAACAATATGTACTCCTCATGAGTGGACTAAAATAAAAACCAGGACAACCATCAAGCCAACATAATTCCAAAAAAATAACATGAAGTTCAAATTGATTTTATTTGATGAGCATATGCACATATAATGATAAGGGCAATGTATCCCATATGTAATTCTAATAAGAAAGGGTGATGTACAACAAATGGTTATAAAATAAGATTGTGAACCAAACAAATATAAGCAGTAAAAAGTTGGATTAATTGTTAGTGTATGGAACCATGTAAAAAGATTCCTACTGTGGTATTAACTAGTGTATCTTACCATCCAAGCCTTGAGGTGAAAGGTGTTGAAACATGCTCCCACATCACTTAAAAAAGGAAATGGAATCCTGAAGATAAGAAAACAAGTTTTAGACTTTGATATATATTAGAAAGAAAAAAAACTAATATGCATAATAAAGGAAATATAGACCTTCATGAATGGTTGTAAAGGGATGCAAAGGTGTTAAGATCAACATATTTTGTGCTGCGATGTTGAATTTGAGCTGCAATAAATGTAATGTAAGAGGGCAGAATCGGTATTTTTTGTATACAATGGACAATACCTTTTAGCTTGGATTTGGATGCTTTGCATGAAAAAACAGAAAGATTGCAATGATAAGGATAGATGAAGCAACTATAGTAATAAATGGAAACACAACGACTAACAAGCTATTGTAACAACTATTATTTACAGAGCATACACTCTCTTATGTAGAATAAAATCGTTGTTGTAGAAGTAAAAAAATGGACAACATATGTCCATTGAAACCAAGTATAGAGACACCATGGGAAAAAAATAGACAGATGTGTAAAGACAATAAATATACACATATGGAATATATAAAATTTACAATGAGTTTATTGTTAATTGTTTCTATGTACATAGAGTGTGTTGTATTGTATTTAAAAAAAAAACTATTTGTTTGATATAATATCCCCATTAGAGAGGTGCATTACATGAAAATGGAAAGAAAAATATAATAAATGTACATGTATTGTGGTAGTAGTCGGATCATGTAATATTTACAATATTTTTGCATGGCATGTGTGAAAAAGCCTAATACATTGATTGAATTAAAAAATAGGTTAAAGATAAGGTAGTAGATATAAGTGAAGGGTACAAATAAATAATGAAGAACGTGTGGGAACAAAAAAAAAGGGTTTGTGGGTTGTAAGGAGAGGCAAAAGGAAATTGCAAGCAAGTAGGAGGCTTCAGTCATAAATGGAAGAGGGCTTAAGGCAATGAAAGCACCATGTACGGTTTAAGTATTCAGCAATGTGTGGGAGGCATGATAGAAAGTATTTGTGCACCTTGCGCATGGTGTCCTTTTCATGCATATGGATAATACATTGAAGGAAGGCTCTTAATTCTGAGAGACTCTTAATAGTGGGGTGGATTTGATTCAATGGGATGGTTGAAGTTGATTGAAAGCGTGCTTTTATTTGTTGAATCAATGCTTGTTGTTTCTTGATTTGCTGGTAGAAGTCAATAAGGATATTGAGGTAGTGCATATCCATTTTTGTTGTCGAAGAGCTACTAAGTGAGAAAAGAAAAACATGAAAAGCTTATCATGTTCAAATAATATAGATGAAATAAACAGAATGGACTTTTTTTTGTAATGGATTTGCTATATTTTTTATGTTTTTTTTTTCTATTGCATATTGAAGACAATGTTGGAATTGAATTTCTAAGATAGAAAGCAGTCAACCATAAGAAAGTAACTATATGTTGGAAGCAAATCATTAATACATGGGGCATTTTTTTTTGAAAGAAAAGGAAGAGTAGTGTGCAAGGAAGTGTTTTTTTTCATGCTAGCAAGTAGTAGTAGCATTAACATATTCAAACCATATATGAAAGAAAAAAAATTCGAAAACTTGTGTAGTGGATAGTTTTCGTGTTTTTGTTGTGTTCTATTGCAGAGGTAAGAAAATGATGTAAGTGAACTATTATGGTAGAATCAAGAAGATGAAAAAAATCAAAGCTAATATGTTCGAAGGAAATAAAGTGAAATATATCCATGAGTATAGGAGTGGTTTTTTCTTGGGGGCAGGGAGGGGGAGGGTAGAAAAGGATATATTTTTTATAGAAAGCGCAAAATGATAGTAAAGGGAACCTTTTTATTGTATGGTGGTGTTGTTTTCTTTTCTTTTGTGTGCAAATGACAAGAGGTGTGAGAAGCAATGCATGGGTGTAAGTATATGTGAGAAAATCTGTTAATCAAATTGTGGTGCAGTTGATTTGGAGGAAAACAATTTTTCCTCTTGTTTTCATTGCTGGACATCAAGGCTATGCTTCATATGTGCATATCGAGAAAAATAAAATGTTGGCATTATGCGTAGATCAATGAGATTTTTAAATCTTGAAACTACAGTAAAGGTTAGGCATTTCAATCAATGTTTCCTATGTCTATTGTTTCCTTTTGTAAGGTCATGCCTTGTGCTTTGTGTATTGTTAAACCCTAGTCCATGCGAAGGGGAGTTTGTCTACGGGAACCTCTTGTTAAATTGAGGATCGATATGTATTTAGGGTTGGGAGCATTCTATGGTGGGCCTTTGTAGTTGATAAAGTTAACAACAACAAACAAAGGAAGCATAGGTGGAGTAGTGGCATTGTTGTACAAGATTGAAACAACTTGACCAAGTGCACCATTAACAAGTCCTTACACAACCAAAAGGTTTGTTGTAAGAATAACTTCTTGACCAATGACAAGGAGTGTGACCATATCTAGTTTCTCATGTTCTCGTACTAGCAGCAATGATTGTTTCCTAACTTCTGCTAAACAAAATGAAATGGGGAAATTTATTTGTTTAAGCATTTGTTTGGTGTGGAAGGAAACAAAATTGTTAGTCCAGAACAAATAGGTGTATTGTTTAAATCTATGGTTCTTGGATTATGAGAGGGAAAAGTATGTCCTTGACATTAGAAGGGTCCATTTGGAAATAATTGGTGTTGCAATCTGAATATTTAGGAGAAGATGTTGGAATTTACTTTGAGAATGGTTGTCTCTGTGTTGACAAAAAAATGTCGAGAGGGTTATGAATGTGTCAAGGTACACCAAAGCATGTTTCCACATGATGCTCCTACATACATGGGGATATATTTGATAGGGGGATTTGACCAAGCTAACCTCCGAGGATGATAGATAAGCCCCAAAAAGGGAAGGTTCGATGGGAAGGGAATGCTTCACAAAGACAAGAATCAATGTTGGATAAAATATTTGGACCAATGAAGCTCATCTCATCAATTAGGACGTAACATATATGGAGGATTCATTCTTGAAATCCTGCAAGGGATTGGCCCTTAAGAGGAAGCATAATGGTTATGGGTATGTGAAGGCCAGAATGTATTGTAAGGGTATTTATGTTAAATGTCACGACACTAGTTGGAGCAAGCAAGAGAAAGGGGGTTTGAGTTATTTGCAGATGATGAACGAAATGCATCTTGCAAGCACCCAATCAAGTAATATTTGTTCATTCCCATGGTTCCATAGATGACCATTTGCAATGGTTTTGTGGTAGTGTGTTGTGTGTAGTGGGACATAATAATTTCAAAGGTTATGCATTGCGTTGGAGAAAAGAAATTAGGAGAAGAAGAAGTTGAAAAAGGTGATAAGTGTGCTTGGTTCAATGAGTGGTTCAAGTCAATGAATGAGATGGATGAGTCTTGCAAGTATAAAAGTATGTGTGTCTGGCCCTAATTTTGTTTGGTGTCAAATTCATGGTGATTGAGCATGTCAAGATCATCAAGTAGTAGGTTGTTTCCATAGAGGAGTGGACAAAGAAGTTCCCATTCAGATATGTCCATAGGGGAGGGACCATGAAATTCATGAGGAGGAGGAGTTTCAACATAAATATCTAAAGAGGATGATGGTTTCGTTCAATAGGCTAGCTAGTGTAGCTCACACAAAAGGATCCCCATGGAGAGACAATTTCCAAGTCTAAGAATCCAATGTCATTTGGAGATTCATGAAAGGTATGTATAGGGGGATTTAACTCCAACATAAATGGATATAAAGAGGAGAAGTACGAGGAGGGATGTCAAAGAACAGAGGAAGGACATGCACAATATTTTCTAGTTTGTGGAGCTTCCATTGGAAACTGTGTCTATGCACAGAGAAGGAACAAGACATGGCAAGTTCAAGAATGGGTAGTTGTTCAAGTGAAGGGGGTATTTTCATGTATGCAAAAATGAATTTGGTTGGTGCGGGTGCGGTTAGAAGGTCTAATAAGACAAATTTGAAAACATTATGATAAACATTAAAGGAAACATTCAGGGAAAGAAATGAATGACTAGAAAGTGTTAAGGGAAGTTTTTGTAGCAGATGGTAGGTCTCTTGCACACCAATGTATCAATCATCAACTATTTCTGATAAGATTTTTTTGACATGAAATAATATTCCCTCTTTTACAGGGACTTCATGTCAAATACACGATAGGATGGCATGGTAGCTTTCACATTTTTTCTCTTCTTTTGAAGCATACTTTGAAATGTATGTGAGTAGAGCATGACAAGAGAGCACATGTTGGAACTCAACATTAGTTCTCCATATCAAGAGCATAAAACAGTGGTGCATGTTTAAAAGTTCATCATTCCTTGGTGGGATGTATTTTTTTTTCTAGCATCATCAATGAACATAGAATATGTTTTATGCAATTTTTCAAATGGGAAACCATAGTGACAAACAAGGGTTGTTCCTTTTTTGTGAAGAAAAGAGGTTCCATTTCATTTTGTGAGTCATTCCACATAATTGATAGGGGTTTCATAGTTTCCACTCTGGTTTCCTTCAAGTATGGAAGATGATGCAAGTGTGCAAGGGTCTTGGTGAGTTGCCTGATGAAATGTGGGGGAACAAAGCTGCATGGGATGATGGTTCCATGTAGTTAAGAAGCTATCAAAGTATTTTTTTGCATCTTCAATAGCAAGATAATCCTCTCTTTTCTTATTTGATACATGTTTCTTACAGATTATCAAGAAATTATTTAATATTACTATTGCCTTTCTATGAATAGAACGAGAAAGAGTCGTGAACTAGAAAAATTTCAATATTGATTGAGAAAATACTGGACTTAAGGTGTATTCAACATCATTGCAGCTTGAAGCCGGAGTAGTGAGTCTCTGAATTGATCTTGCAAATACAGAGTAATTGTTGGAGGAGCTAGTCGTTAAGCCGACTAAGTCAATTGGCTAACTAATTAGAGATTAGGTCAGATGCATAAGGTCATGTCAGTTGATCGAACCTACAGGTAGTTATATGTAACTATTTTTAAACCATATATATTAGGGTATTGAGCCAGATGAGAACTTGGTTTAGTTTTGTGTTTGTATGGACCATTATAATATAATATAATCTATTGTTCTACACCTACATTCTTGTCTCTTGTCTCTGTTATGTATGTATGCTTTAATGTGAATTATTGTTAACCCTCTATGATCTGTGAGATTACAGCATTGGCTCCATTGCTAGTAGTACATATCTGAGATGAATACAAGCAAATGATATCAGAACAAGAGATTAAGAACTGGTGGGAGCATAAGATAGCAAATTATTTGGAGAATTAAACCCAGAAAAATAGATTAATGACTACTTGAGTGAAGGGAAGATTCTTCACTGAAACTCATGATAAGTTCATAGAATCGGTACCTCATCTTTTGAAAAAAATTCTGGTTTATAAATCAAAAAGCGAATAAGGACAAATAGCTATTAGAGAAACTGATTCAAGGGGGAAGAACAAACCTGTCGGAGTGGTTTGAAAAGATCACCGACAAATTCTATGAGGACCAATATATAGAAGAAAGAACTTCGATAGAAACCATTCAGAAGAAATTCTATATAGACCTTACCGAGCAGTTCCTGTGCTCTTTACTGTCCTTGTTGTTCAAATTCCTAATATAAAAAGGACTAGGTCATATTGTCAAACCTCGTCTGTCACTACACGAACCGCCACCAAATTTTAATTGGGTGGAGAAATACAGGAAGTGGGAGAAATTCGTTGTCGAAAGGGAGTGGGAATATTTACTAAGCAAGTAAACATAACTATCTGAGATTTTGAGAGCATCGGGTAGGCCATGGGGGGGTAGCTGGTCATATGTCGGGGTAAAGTGAAGAGGATTCTAGTCAACTAAAAAGGAGATACCATCACCAATGATGGAAAGTCAACCTAGAAAGGAAATTGAATGGACGGTGACACACAACGGCATGACATATTTACAAAGAATAGAGAGAGAGAAGAGGCCAAAAATAAGGGAAGAAAGAAGAGAAATGGCTATACCACTGCAAAGATGAATGAGTACTAGGGTGACAGACAAAGAAATAAATCAGCCACAGTCAGGTCATGACAGGTAGGAAGAAGGCATGGATGAAGAGGCCTCACCCATGGAAGAAGAATTATGGACAAAGCAGCGAGAAGCTCTCCAAATAGAAGCTTCCCAAGAGATAAGACCTTTGTCTGCAACGGATCCAAGTATTATGATACAATCCATTGTTGAAGAAGACCTAAGACTAAGAGCTGGTGAGTTTGGTATATGGAGCTGACTAGATGACAAAGTAAATGATGATAATCATCTAGTTATCCATCGACCAGAGGAAGGAAACTAGGTCATATTTTAGGCGTACCCTTCCAACCTAAGTATCCACTTACTTTACCTAACACATGAAGGAGCACCCCCCTGCCAAATATAGCTTTGGAGAATACTAAATAGACGGACCTGCAAACAAATAATTGCAGTTGGACATCGACAAGAGAAGTCGAACCCAACTAAATGCTTGTTGGAGAAGAAATGACAAACAAAACAACCGACAGAAACAAAAGTTCACTCGACAATAGCTCTGGACAAAGAGACAATCAAGACATCCCACTACCCCCACCACATCCACCCCCACCACCTCCACCTCTTGGAGGAGATAGCGACAGTGAATTCGACATGGGTCATGGATCAGCGCATATCCCTCTATACAAGGGCGGTGAAGATCCTAGATGACATTGGTTCATCTGTGAGTGGACATGGGAGGCAAATCAAGTCATAGCTGAATATCAACTGATGGCACAGTTTGCTGGTGCCTTGAGGAAAATAGCACTAATGTGGTACATGACCTTTATTGAGAGAACCCCTTAAGCATATAAAGCATAAATTAAAGCGCAATTCTTGTCATTCTTTAAAACCCCGGATGCAAAACATCCAGTAGCTAAAAAGTTTAAAACAACATCGCAAAAGCTAGAAGAATCTGTCTAAGAGTACGACAAACATTGTAAATACCTCCTCAGCCAACTAGATTATGTAATTGATGAACAACTATTAATTCAATGATTGCTTGTAGGTCTATCACAGAAAATTCAGCGGTAGATAATCTTGGAGACATCTAAAACGTACGAAGATGTGCTTACTAAATCTCTACAAGTGGAGATGGATGAAGAATTCCCAGCATATAGCACGGATACTAGACTGGAAGAACAGCTTGAAATTATGCATAAATCATTGAAAGAGATGAACCTTAAGAATCAAGATGTTTGGTGCACAAAATGATCAACGACCGGACACACAAACAATAACTATTGACAAGACATCAGCCGACAAGATGTTTGTTTTGTTCATACAAAGTGCTTATGCGACATTTGCTAAGAACATGGAGAACACACAACGAAAGACTGCTCGTTTAACATGAAGAATGGTAAAGCATCTTGGTGTGAAATCTGTGAAGTTAAAAGTGAAGCCACAACTGATTGTCACCTAAACTTGAAGAATCGACAAAACTACCAATCATTCTACTAAACAAACACAGTTGCACATAAAAACAATAACAATCAACGAAGCAATGCTCAAAATGAACAGAATAGTCAAAGATACAAAGGCCATCGATATGAGGGCCGATTCGACAACCATCATGGGTGATATGGAGGTCAAGGTCGATTCTCTGGAAATTGCGACAGCCGACAACGTCGGCCCATCCATTGTTTTGCATGCTACAAAGAAGGTCATCGTTATGCAGACTGCCCATACAGGGAAAGAACCGATTTAAGCTTTTGTACTAGCTGTGGTGTCGGGGATGAATCATTAGAGGATTGCCATACTATGCTTAATAAAATCAATGAAAAGAAAAATGTTAATTTCTTATCATTCGTTCAAAAACATGATGTAATGAATACAAAGAATCTGCATATAGTAACCTGACAAGGGACAAAAATTGGGAGTGATAATCCATGCATAAGAAAAATAAATAAAAGAATGATTATCCTAACCTAGCTAAACAAAAACAATTGTATAAAGTTGCAATGAATGTATTTAAATAATTTGCTCAAAAAGAAGAAGATGATGATAGTTGATGAAGCACAGTTAATGAACTAATACGTTTAGTACAAAATGATAAAGTGGTGTCTCAATTCATTGACTTACTATATAATATGAAACACAAAAATAATACAGAAAAACAAACAAAAAACATATGCAGTTTAAACCAGAAGGACAATAATGATGCCGACCCACTTTTCGACCTAGAAATTGAAGTATACCATGTCTGACAAGTTGTGCTTGACTTCTTCTCACAAGTAAACATTATGATTCATGACACTTGGGAACAATTGGGTATACCTCAACTATACAAGTTAGGAATATACTTGAAATTAGATGGCCAAGGTCTGATTAGACGTATTGGAGTGTGGAGAAATGTCGATACGACAATCAAAGGAGTATTGACGAAAGTCGACATTGAAATTATTGACCCTAAGGAAGGATCGAGTTCCTTCCCAACGGTAGTAGGTCGACCTTGGGGAAGAAAAATGAAAGCATTGATATCCTTAGACAAGTAAAGGATAAAACTAAAAGGGAATGGAAAAAAAGTCATAGTACCTATCCATCCATCACAAGGAGAATATTGGATAGAACCTATTGATGAAGAAGAGACATCTAACAATTATATCAAATAAAAAACAATGAACACTACATAGAACCCAATGTCTATGGTGAAATTCACTTAGGAAATCAAGATTCAGTAGGATACAACTCAGATACAAAATTATATGATTGGGAAGTTGAAAACTATGAAACACCAGCAAGAGGTTGCTGGACCATTCAAATAGTGTAGAAGAAACCAGTCCAACAATGTTTCTTGGTTTCCATCATCCGAAAAATATTTGAAAAGAAAATGAGGGAATATCCTACCCTAAAACCAGCAAATGTAAGCATCAAACAAATATCAAGATACAAAGAAATAGAATCACCAGTTATGCATATAGAACAAGTATCTAGAAACATTGGTGAACATGGATGACTACAAAGCTTAGTAGAAACCTTGCCAGGACAAGATGCTAGATGGTGGGATACCCATCAATCAAGATTGCAGACATGGAAAACAACTTTGACTTACTTTATAGAAAGATTCGGAGGAAAAAGGTTAACCAATCAAGCCCAAATACCTATGTCCATCCAAAGGCACGATCCAGAAGACCACATAAGAACATGTGAAAAAGAATGGAAAAGACTTGGATATAATGATGAACGTACATGGCCACACCTATTTCCATCAACGCTATCCAAATTACCAAACAAATGGTACAAAATGGAAGAAGCATGGGGTGAAACATTCCTATGGCATGAACTTAGAGGGAATTTTATCAAAGACTTTATCTTTATACCACAAGACAAAAATTTAGTCAAAACTACAAAACAAATCAAGGCATTTATAGAACCGACCGAGAAAAAAACCCTAACAGAAAATTATGACCGACCAACAATAACATGCAATAACATACAAAACAAGAAAACACCATAGTCAACAAGAATACAAATGGAAAATGAAGATCCAGAAGGGAAAATATTTCGATGGAAATCATACCATTCAGAAACAACAAAACCAATTCGCACAGTACTTAAAATCGAGTCAACCGACAAAGAAGACACTGACTAAATGACTACAGCAAACTTTCCTGCAACATTTTCATAGTTTAAATAAGGGAACCAACCAATCAATCAAGCCAAAGCACCATAATCGTTTGATGCGAAAGTGAAAACTAAAGAAGTCAACATCTCAAATGATGATCGACAAAAAATGGCAAAAATTGGGGACTACTGGAGCGAAGAACAAACAATAGAAATAGTAAACTTACTAAAAGAATTCCATGATGTATTCGCTGGAGACTACAAAGATCTCAAAGGTCTAGTATATGAAATGGGTGAAATGAAGATCAACGTTTAAAATGATGTCCAACCTGTAAATAAGAGACCATATAAATTAGCTCATAAATACAAAGAAATAGTCAAGAAAGAGATTGATAATATGCTTGCGGCAGGAATTATCTACCCTATTGACCAATCGGAATGGGAAAGTGCAATGGTTGTTCAACCAAAGAAACACAACCCAACCAAACTAAGGATCTGTGTCGACTTCAGTAACTTAAAGAAAGCCACATTAACAGAACCATTTTGAACACCTTATGTAGATGAAATCTTAAATGAGATCACAGGACATGAATGTTACTTGTTTACAGATGGATTCTCAAGTTATAACCAAGTACCAATAGCCAAAGAAGACCAGAAAAAGACAACATTCGTATGTGAGTTTGGCTCATTTGCTTACAAGAATTCTGGTCAAAACATTTCAATAATATATTTACAACATAATGGAAGTATATTTTGATAATTGGACAATATACTCTATGCTGAAAGATCACTACAAATGGATAAGGCTCATGTTAGAATGATTCCAACAAATACATCTATATCTGAACATAAGGAAATGCATATTTCTAACCGCTATAGGGATACTATTAGGACACATTGTCTACAAAGAAGGCATCAAAGTCGACTTTGCAAAAATAAAAGTTATCCTCAACTTAAAACCACCGGTGAACCCAAAAAAAGTTAGGGTACTACTTGGTCATAGAGGATATTACAAGAAATTCATGAGGTACTATTCATATATGACCTATCCATTAGAAGAACTATTAAGAGAAGATTAGGAGCTCAACTGGATAGAGGAATGCAACATATCATTTGAAACACTAAAAAGGAAGCTATTCGAAGAATCCATTCTAAGGTTCCTGAATTGGTCGACCAAATTCCATGTTCACATCAACGCATCAGGCCCAACAATAGGAGCAATCTTAACTCAACCAAGGGATGATGGAATGGACTACCCCATAGTTTACAACAACAAAAAACTAAATAAAGCAAAAAGAAACTATTCGACAACAAAGAGAGAATTGAGATCTGGAGATTGAGTTGTAATATGTTCTTTTATGTTTTAAGTGATAGAGTATTAAGCATGTACTTTGCTTGCAAAATATGAGTGAGTGAATTTTTTATATTTTTTTTCATGAATTGTGACAATTTTTTTACACTGTCAATGACAGGTATCTCAAACTCTTTTGGATTTGGTGGTCACAACTCACAGGGTGTATTTTTCTTCATTCAACCCTTAAAAAAATAGAAGATTTGGTGGTCACAACTCAGTGGTGGATTTTACTCCATCCAATCCTTAAAACAGGTTATCTACATCATTATTTCAAATCATTGATTTTTTCATTGAGTTTCCATGAATGGATTCTGTGCAAAAAACTATGAGCATGCTATCTTTTTTTTAAGGAATCAGAACTTCCTTCAACGGTGTCATTTTATCTCAAATTAATCTGTTGCAAAAGAAATTCCTTGGAAATTTTTAATGATCTCTTAAGAGATGACTTTGTAGACTACAAGTGGCATTTCATCTCCAACGCATCGGGAAAAGGCATTTAAATGCTCGTATTCATCATGTGTCATTGATTAGAAGTAGAATTCAGCTTTCAATTTGATTCTCGGTAGGTTATTTTCATTGAGAAGACAAATTAGTGCTAAAATACAAGAACATCTTGTTGTATTTTTCCTCACCATATTTGGAAAATTCTGCACAGATGATGATGATTTCAAGCATCTTTTTCTTGTCAAAGGGGAGGATGAGAAAGTGTATTGTCTATATACAAGAACATCTTGCTGTATTTTTCCTCACCTTGTGTGGAGAATTCTGCATATCTAATGATGATTTCAGACATTTTTTCTTGTTCCAGGTGAAGATGAGAAAAGTGTATTGTCTATATTGATTTTATTGACCTTATTCGAAATTCTAAAGAAACAATTATAAAAGTAGAAATTATAGTTGTTGAGTGCCTTTTACAACAAAGAGGATATGTATTTATCATGATTCGTGTCATGCACATACAACAGTTTCCCTCAGCCATTTCTCTAGAATGAAAACATGGTCATAAGAAAAAAATTGTCTTTACATCCGGCCTACGAACAATTTCCCTTAGTCATTGCTCTAGCATGAAAAGATGGTCAAAAGAAGGAAATTTTATTTACATCTTGCCTACGAAAAGTTATAGATATATGTTGAACTGATGACTGGTTCAAACCTGCACTACATAAGGTGTTTAATGCAATTCTATACTATGTGAAATTTTGATTATGTCCACACCATTTTATAAACTATCTTTTACGTTTATACTATTTTAGGGTTGGGTGGCAATGTATTTGTTTCAATGAGCCTCACTATGGTGAGCCAGTAATTGATCTCTTGCTGAGTTAATTTGATGTGCTAAACAACTAAAGTACAACAATACTGGATGCAAAAGCAAAGCCTCGACTTTATCTTCTTTATTTAGTCATGGAAATAGGTAAAATGGAAATACCTTTGCCTCATTATCTATTTGACAGGTTTTTTTGGAATTTAACTATCAAACTCTATAGGCTATGTATAATTTAAACCTGTCACAGCCACACCCATACCATTCATTTACCCCTCATAAATAAACACGATTAAAATTACCAGTTGTGTACCTGAATTCAATACTAACGCAACTTGCTTGTCACGTGAAGGTTGGAGGATGGACTTGAAAACAACGATCATCTAGAGGAGGCTTAAGTTGGAGTTGTATGTATTTGGGACAAGTTTATTTTCAACTTGTAGGGATTATTAAATTCTATGTATTTAGACATCATGAGGTTTGGTCACTATTATGGATTTCACACTAAACACAAAGGAAATAACAAAATGAAGAGAGGGATCATATTAGTGGTTTTTATTTATTTATTTATTATTTAATGAGAAATGAATGACCAATGATATGCCCATAAGTTGTTTTTGGAAAATTAAAATAAAATTAGTGTTTTGGGAAGAAAAACTCTTAAAATTAGTGTTGAATTTATCCTGTATTAGAAGAAAAACCTCATTCAAATATGAAAAAAATAGTGATCCCCAGAAACAAAATCTACCTTGGAAATTTTCAAACAGATTGAAATTAAAATGAATGAAATAGTAACCACCCTTTAATGGCATGCATCATCATCGCTCTATGAGAAAGTATGCTACAATGATTCATCATTTCCAACGATAGAAGCATTATCTGCAACAAGGTTTCCTTACTCTCAGTCATGAAATCATTCATATGAATTTTGTGTTATGCCTCTATTTAACATAAAACCTTTTACATATGGATATGGATTCAAATAAGCCTTGTCCAAAGGATGATGCCATTTACTGATTTCAAGGATTTGTTGTATGCTACCTTAATTTTTTTTCCTTCGAGCTAGTAAGAAATTGTTAATGCTTTCAAGGGTTTGTTGTATGCTACCTTCAATTTTTTTTTGCTTGGGGCTGGTAAAAATTGTAAAAGGTTTCTACAATGACAATATAGTTAAGTATTGATGGTCAATAAAATAGACCAACAGTCTTCAACAATACTAAGCATTGATGTGTGTTTTCAATAAGATTAGTCTCCAACATGGGCCGTAAATGTGTTTTATCTCCACCAATAATCTTTGATGAGATTAGTCCACTTTCTTGAATTTTACCAACGAACAAATATGTAGTTCAAAGGAAATTAGAAATTCATGTGTGTTATATAATCATAAGAAAGATGTAATCCCTTAATAGAAGAGATTAGTTTCCTGTGTTCATGAGAGAATTTGTTGGATGTGGCATTTATCCTCATGAAGATGGGGTGTTAAAATGCCTTGAGCCATCATGGCTTGACTCCCACCTCAAACATTCATTGACATACCCAATTCATAATGGTGGCGATGGGTCCTCTTATGGGAATTCAATGAAGGATGTGACTTGCATTAGTGATATTGGTATTTGATTCCATAGCTTCCAACCTACATGTTTATTATTCTCTTGGGAAGATTCAATAATTGTTTGGGTTTGTTGCTTGGGATATTTTTGGAAATGCTTTGCTTAGTGGACTCCACGTGCTGGTCTAGAAATTCTTTGTTTGAAAGGGATGGCGAGAAACAAAGAGGTGGTGGCAGGGGAAAAGAATCCAAGGGATGCTTAGCAGATACCTCAAAAATGCAAGGCCACCTTAGATCTTGGTCCAAAACCTGTGAAGAATAGGTCTCAAATATTTGCAATCCTAGCCATGGAAGCCTATAATTGAAGGTTCTTTACAGACGTCAAGAAAGAAAGAAGTCAAAGAAATTGAGAACAAGGTAAGAGAAGAGGGATCTAACTTCTTTCCAGAGCTCTAGGTAGAGCACAACACAAGTATAGAGTTGTTTAAATTCACCACCCAGATTTAGCAGAAATACATTTTTTAACATTGAAGGATTAATTGGTGCAAATTAAATAATTATGGGTGGATGATAGGGCCTATTGGCATCCATTATCCTACAAATTGATGATAATATTCTTTACGGGATTTGTATTGTATCCATGAGTCCCATTTTGAATTAACACATTTTTAGATCATGAGAAGTTTCAACAGTGACACAATTGAGTGAAAAATGTTGTTATATCCTATTTTATTTCACTTATTTGGCACGTTATTGCACATTTAAATTTTGTTACCAAGTATGGAATCCTATTTCATTTCACCTATTAAGGACAAAATAATAAACTACTTAATTTAGAGGAGAAAGAACAAAAAACATGTGTGACACTAAATATATGTGAGACAGTGATTGTGATACTAATCTCATTCCCATATCCACCAGTTGTATTCAAATATATTCATCACTCTTTCACTACAACAGTTATAAGATTGAATAGCTTAGAGTGAAGGCTACAATGAGCTTCTTACTAAATTTTGTGTCACCAATCATTGTGACTATGTCTCTATATTTGTTCTTTCAGGACTGGAAATTAGGAGCAACAGGGATAGAAGGTCCATAGATAATACAAGCAAATTGAATAACTTTGAGAGAAGGCTACAATGAGTTTCTTACTAATAATTGTGTCAGCAATCATTGTGATTATATATGTATATTTGTTATTTCGGGAATGGAAATTAGGAGCAGCAGGGATGGAAGATCTAGAGAGGATACAAGGAAGTGTTGTACATGTTACTGCAAGACTTCATGCAAATACAAGTTCATCAACTGAAAAAAAATTGGTAACGAAATGAGTTTTAAAACATGCAAAGTCTAGAAGGAATGTTAGAGATGCAATTGGTTCTCATTTGAGAGCTAGATCTGTGCTTGTTGTAATTCTCAAATTTGGAACTACCACTGCAAAGGTCATTGCAACCTTAATGCCTTTGTGAGGAAGAATATTTAGGAGTGAAAGTGTTGATGGATTTGTCATTGATGCCAACATGGACTTGCTTTGGCTCCACAATATGTAGTTGATGCCACCAAGTCCCAAGTGAAATGCATTGACACCTTACAGAGTGGGTTTGAAACTTGCAATTCCTAGGATGCCTTATAGAGTTGGTTTGTGACTTCAAGCACGTTCTACCCAGTTGACAAGGTCTCTATACCCTCAAGCTTGGATCTTGAACCCACCACCTTGTTGAAGATGTTGAATACCCTACTGATGGCATTGAAGACCTTAGAGATGGTCCTAAAGACCTTATGGAAGTTGGAGAAGCCCTAGATGGGATGAGGAAGAATTAATGACCCATTCTGTGGTCATTCATGCTCTGATGGTGTCATGGTATGCCAAGAGAAACCAAGCTACCGTAGAGGTTATATCATGCTGGATCATGTGGTTGAGGCACTTAAATAAGACCATGAATTCCCTTGCTTGATGAAGAATCCCATGAAGACTTGGAACCCCTAATGAAGACCTTCATGACCTTGTAAAGGTCATGGAACCCACTACATGCACTTACATGGTTGGGTGACATGGAGATATGGTCATTGATGACTTAATGAAGTCATGGAACCTTTGTGAAGACCTTGATACCCTAATATTTTGAAAAAGATCCATTGGTCCCTCTTATGACTATTGGGGTGTTGGTGGCTTGAAGACATACCATTATGACCATCTAAATATTAACAATATGTGACATAAAAGGTGGATGATACCCTTAAAAAGGAAATGACATATGGACATGACACATTGAAGATGTTGGAACCCACATACATTGTGGTATGAAGGCTCTTGAACCAACATATTGGCAGCTTCATGATGACACCTAGACACAAGCCCACATACAAGTAAACTCTCCAAAAAGAATAAAGAAAAGGTGGAGAGGTCGGCTCCACAAAAGAAGATTGTGAGAAAAAATATGAAATGTCAAGTCGGCTCAACAAAATTTATAAATAAAAAACTAAACTAAACTAAAATAAAATAAAATAATGACAGGTCAGCCCAATAGAAACCACTATAAATACCCTATCACGTTTCATTTTTGCAAGTGAAAATTTTGAATTTGCTCTGAGGCTTTTTTGGATCTGTTTAAGGACATTTCATGGACTATGGTGGACTGTGGAGAAAGATTAGTCAATGAAATTTAGTAGCAGTCATTTTGTTCTTTTGGGTTTCCTTTTGGCAGACAGGTTTGGATTTGCTTAGGGTATGTACTGTTCAATATTTACAGCAGCAAATACAGTCATAATTTTTTTTGTTGCAGTGGCAGACTGTGGTTGATGATCACACCCTTTTTATCCCTCTTTAAGCACTTGAAATAGATCCAAATTTTGTGGTGAGAAGCAGTCGTAATTTGTAGCAGCAGCAGTATGTGTTTTACCTTCTCTTATGCTAACTTGTGGACACACAATTCGGGTTTCTTCTCATGACAAATAGTCCTGAACTATTAATGAAGGTTGACGACCAGCAATAGCATAAATAAATTATTTTTACAATCTGAACTTGAAGTATTAACAGTCTCAAGTTTCTTCCTAGCATGCATAGACCCAAGACAAGCACTAAGTAATGTGTGAAGACTTATGTTGATGAAGGTATGCAAACATCCCTACTTCTGTGTTGCAAACAATAAGTCCATTCTTGGCTTTTGATTGAAGTGTTGCATAGCACACATGTACAATTCAGCTGTATAATCAAGACATGCACTGCTAAGGTAAGATAATGATGCACACTGAATGTTGAAGATGCATGAAGTACATGTACAATGATGAATGGAACTAATATGTGATGATGTATCATTGTTATGATGATGCATAATGTTGATATGATGATGTGATTCAATATGCATGATTAGTGATGCAATGAACACTATATGATGATGTGAACAGTATGTACAATGAATGCAGTATACTTACAGTGGCATGTATACTGTAATGGAGTCTGAATGATAATTTATTCAAGTACAGGAAAGTTATATTTTCTTTGAGATACAAAAGTATATATTCAAGGTGGTTGAAAAATATTGATGATATAGCAACAGTTGATTGATTGAGTAGACTTGACATTATAGTAGTCTATGAAGAGTATGACGGTGACAAGTTGATGACAGTATCTTTGAAGACATGAACAAGACTTGACAGGTGCAGACCTTTGAAGAGATGAATAAGACTTGATAGGAGAGACTCTTGAAGACATGAGCAGAAAGTGGTGGAATTTCAATGGATCAGTAAGGAAGAATTCGCTATAGGAAGTGATAGTGAAATATGTATTTTTTACACAGTATGTGCTTGATGAAACAAGCGTTGTATAGTACAGTGACATGCTCAGGTTTCTTCACACAGTTATATCTACTCAGAAATACATACTTAGTGATACTTACATAGTTGAATGTCCAAGTGATTAGTGACTAGATGATGATACGATGATGCATACACCTATGATGTGACATGATGTGCTAGTGATGATTGATGTACCATGTCCAAGTTGAGTTCATACCCAGTGTGAGTTTGATTGAAGTCATCATACGCAGCCAAGAATACAGAGACAAAATGACATAGTTATATGTATGAGATGCATATATAATGCATGTTGGAATGACACCCTAAGATGACTATTGATGACTAAGAATGTTGTATGATGAGTTCTGGTCATCTACATAAGAGACATAAGTAGTAAGTTGTTGATGAAGATGATGCTTGAAAAAACATACTATGATGAAAATGATGTATGCCATGATATGATACTCTATGATCTATGATGCATGCACGCACATACTCCTTGATGATCTCAGGAAAGACATGACCAGTCACAAAGTGAAGAAGAATACATGACAAGCTGATGGCAACAGCAGTGTATTTAGCAAACCTTGATGACTTGGCAGTATTGAAGAGAAGTTGTTAAGGAACATAGAGGATTGAAAAGTGTGTTGCAGCAGTGTTGATGAGAGTGATGAGAAGATGATCAGGAGTACTGAACAACAGTAGAATAGATTGAAGAGACGAGTGATGTTGATGTGATTGTTGAGATGATGTGAAAACGAGATTTAATCGTAAAAGAAAATGTGTCTTGCTTTTGAGGTTAGGATACCACAATCCCTTACTAGGAGGGTCTAAGAAAACTAGGTAGGGTCTTGGATGAAGAGTAGGTGCTCTTTGTATCAGTAGGTGCCAATTTTACCTCATGGTTGTAGCTCATCCAAAACTAATACAAAAATATTACTAAATTATATGTTGTTGTGTTCTTTTGTGTTATGGTTCTTGATGTTTCAAATGCTTATGATATGTGAATGATGAAGTGAAATATGTTTATGAAATGATTATGCAAATGGTAGAATAGTGGAATGATTAATTGGTAGTTAAATGTGACAAGTTAAGAAAAGGTTTAAAATTGGCTCTACACTGATTCACCCCCCCACTCAGTGTCTAACAATTGGTATTAAAGTCGGCCTTTGTCACAAGCCTAGCAAGCATGAAGGAGATCCTTAGACACAATCGAGGAAAATAAAGTGTCATCAAGCAATGACATGCCTATACTTGATATTACAGATTATTTCGTTTGGAGGAGCTAAATGAGACTTATCTGAAGAAGTTTGGTATTTGGGAAATTTTTATCAATCCACCCACTCCATCAAACAAGAAAGGAAAATCAGCTGCACATAAGGAATCAAAGAAGGAGAACACTACAGCCTTGAAGTTCCTCATGGATGGACTTCCTAGCTTAGTGAAGGAAAGTGTAGCAGAGTACACTTCGGCAAAATACCTATGGTTCAAGTTGGAGAGTGAGTATCAGAAGGAAAGACTAGAACCCGAAGAGAAATATCAAGAACCAAAACACAAGCAAGAAGAGGACTCCAGTAAAGGTATGAACTCTTGTGATTATAATGTTAGCTTGCGTAATGAAATTGAGGAGGTTATTGCAGAGGATGATGAAGCAATGTTGAAAGCTAAATAGAGAATTATAAACTATGTATGCAACATAGAATTCAGAGCTTTGGTACTTGAACAAAGTTGATCTTAATCTATCTCATTACAAGATGTTTAGTATGACAACCTTTGATTATATGGATAATCTTCGAAAGAAGAATGTTGAAGTAAAGGAGTTGCTTTAGAAACTTAAGCATGAAGGAGTAGGTTGGCTAAAATTGTTGAAAGAAAAGGAAGAAGAAAAAAAAAAGGTAAATATTGATTTGATCGATCTAACCCTAGAACAAAAGAACCATGTTAAAGATTCAAAAATACTTGAAGAAGCAAGAGAGGTAAATCTTGATTTGAAAAATCAGCTAGAAGAATCCAAGAGAATAGGAGAAGCATTAAGAAATCATTGGAAGAAAAATAAGTGACAAATCGGAAGTATGAGTTTGAGATTGTCAATTTTAGAAAGAAGATTGACAAATCAAAGCATCAGGAGAAGTTCAACAATATCTCTATCATGTTATATAAGATCATAGATTGCCAAATATCTCCACTCGACAAAATTGGTCTTATTTACAAGAAGAACAAAGAAAAATATGAAGATGACACATGGTCTTTGAAGACTCCAGAAGTAGGTTCATCAACGCCCAAAGCTGCTCCCCATGCACCTGCACATGAAAACAAGGCCTTTGGAAGTTCAAAGATGAAACAAGGAGTTAGGTCTATTCCTTAAAGCAACTTCATAAAAGAAACAACTCCAAGACCCACGTATGAAAGTGGATTCAATGGTTATTGTTATTTTTGTTCTAACTTTGGTCATAAGGCTATAGATTGTAGATTCTATGGAAGACGAAGGCATGTAAACCCCAAATCACTCAATTAGATGTTGAACATGTAATCAAGTCGGACATGTTGCTGCCACATGTCACACATTGAGATGCTACACCTGCAAGGGGTTTGGCGACAAAGCCCAAGAATGTGCAAGTCAAAGAACTCAACTAAGAAGGAGTTCTTCATATACATCAGCAAGAAGATTTGAAGATCAGAAATCAAATGCCTATAGTTAGAGACACTCTCAAGCATGGAGAAATGAAGTCGATCAAAGAAGTGTTGGAAGTTCCAACAGCTCAGTCAGATGTTGGACATGCAACAATGTTGGTCACATTGCTGCATATTGTCGTACGATGAGGTTTTATAGCTGCAGTAGCTTTGGGCACAAAGATCAAGATTGTTGGAGTACATGAAAACAATCCTTGAGAAGTTACCTAGACAAATCATCAAGGGAAGTAAGTACAAATGAAGGAACAAATGATTAAAAGACAGATGCCAAGAAGCATGTATGGATGAGGAAGACTGAGCAGTTGCAGATAGGAAAGGTTGATCAGAGCAAGAAGGATGGCTACCATATGGCAAGCCAAGTGTAAGGTCTCTGAAAGACCTTAGCACACCTTGAGTTCATAAGGCTAGGGGATGAGCTCAATAGAGAAAGGATGGTCACTCCGGTCCTATGATCATGCATGTTGATAGCGGGAGAAAATACAAGTGATTAGAGATTTTAGACACAAGTATGTGGACACCATTTGCCATTGATGCCAAAGGGAGAGATGAAAAAAAAAGTGGAGCATGCTCACAGTGGGAGCATGTTGATGAAATTGTTGTTGATGCCAAGATGGACTTGCAATGGCCCCACAGGATGTCATTGATGCCACCAAGTCCAACCTGCAGTGCCTTGACTTGTTACAGAGTGGGTTTGAACCTTGCAGTGCCTAGGATCCCTTACAAAGTTGGTTTGTGCCTTGAAGCACCTTGTACCCAGTTGACAAGGTCCCTGTATCCTCAATCTTGGATCTTGAAGCCACCACCTTGTTGAAGATGTTGAAGACCCTGCTGATGGCATTGAAGACCCTGGAGATGGTCTTGAAGAACTTACGGAAGTTGGAGAAGCCCTAGATGTGTTGAAGAAGCATTAATGACCCATTCTATGGTCATTCATGCTCTGATGGTGTTATGGTAACCCAGGAGAAACCAAGCTACCCCATAGGTGATATCATGCTAGATCATGTGGTTGAGGCAGTTAAAGAAGACCATGAAGCCCCTTGTTTGATGAAGAACCTTGATGACCCCTGATGAAGACCTTGATGAGCTTGCAAAGGTCATGGAGCCCACTACTTTCACTTACATGGTTAGGTGACATGATGATATGATCATTGATGACTTAATGAAGTCATGGAACCTTTGTGAAGATCTCGATACCCTAAGATTTTGAATAAGATCCCTTGGTCCCTTTTATGACTATTAGGGTGTTGGTGGCTTGAAGACATACCCTTATGACCATCTAAATAGTAAGAATATGTGACATAAAATGTGGATGATACCCTTAAAAAGGTAATGACTTATGGACATGACACATTGAATATGTTGGAACCCACATACATTGTGGTATGAAGGCTCTTGAACACACATATTGGCAGCTTGATGATGGCACCTACACACAAGCCCACATACAAGTCAACTCACCAAAAAGAATAAAAAAAGGCGGATAGGTCGGCTCCACAAAAGAAGATTATGACAAAAAATATGAAATTTCAAGTCGGCTCCACAAAATTTATAAATAAAAAATAAAAATAAAATAAAATAAAATAAAATAATGACAGGTTGGCCCAGTGGAACCACTATAAATACCCTATCACGTTTTATTTTTGCAAGTGAAAAATTCAAATTTGCTCTAAGGTTTTTTTGGATATGTTTAAGGACATTTCGTGGACTGAGGTGGACTATGGAAAAAGATCAGTCAATGAAATTTAGCAGCAGTTATTTCTTTCTTTTAGGTTTCCTTTTGGTAGACCAGTTTGGATTTGCTTATGGTATGTACTCTTCAATATTTGCAGCAGCAAATATAATCAGAATTTGGTTTGTTGTAGCAATAGACTGTGGTGGATGACGACACCCTTTTTATCCCTCTTTAAGCCCTTGAAACAGACCCAAATTTTGTGCTAAGAAGCAGTATGAATTTGTAGCAACCACAACATGTGTTTTACCTTCTCTTTTTCTAATTTTTGGACACACAATTTGGGTTTCTTCTATTGACAAACAGTCCCAAACTGTTAATGAAGGTTGATGACCAGTAGCAGCATAAATAAATTATTTTTATAGTCTGAACTTGAAGTATTAATAGTCTCGAGTTTCTTCCTAGCATGCACAAACTCGAGACATGCACTAAGTAATGCGTGAATACTTATGTTGATGAAGGTATGCAAACAACCCTACTTCTGTGTTGCAAACAGTCAGTACATTCTTGGATTTTGATTGAAGTGTTTCATAGCACACATGTATAGTTCAAGTGTATAATCAACACATGCACTACTAAGGTAAGGTAATGATGCACACTGAATGATCAATATGCATGAAGTACACATACAATGATGACTGGAACTGATATATGATGAAGGATCCCTATTATGATGATGCATAAGGTTGATATGATGATGTGATGCAATATGCATGAACATTGATGCAATGAACACTATATGATGATGGGAACAGTATGTACAATGAATGCACTATAATTACAGTTGTATGTATACTGTAATGGAGTGTAACATCCCCACTACATCATCATCGTAAATCGTGAAAGACTTGAGTTTTTTTTATTTTAATTAACTTTGTTATCATGACATGCTAAGTTATACCTTAAACGTTAGAAGCTTGTCCTTAATAAAACCAACATATATACATTTATCTTGCATAGGTAGTTGTAAGTTCATCCACCACCCTATGCTTCAAGTGCTTAGCTACGCCCCCCTTGCTTCATTCTAGCATAGACAAAAACATAAACATAACAAATTAGGAAGGAACCTTAGGGATAATTATGACCTACACTCCACATACAACAGGTTGTTTCATATTCATCAAAATATCAATCTTCATATTGTTAGGCTGTTTGCATATTGTAACATCAATTATTATTATTCCACTTAGGTACTACAGAATCTTTCCATGAGAAAACTATTCATACCTTCCCTACAAGCATTCAAACTATTTTCACTATCAAAACATTTCACTTCCATATTTAGCCTCACCATGCATTTGCAGCATTATTGATTACTTATGACAATATATATATATATATCCATAATTTGTGTAACATCCTGATATATGTCAATAAGAAAATTAACATGGTAACGACATCTTATACCTACTTGAAAAGGATCCTCTAAGTTCAGATTTTGCTTAACAAAAATATATATGTACCCTTCTGATTTTTGTTTTCCTTGACACACGCATTTCTATAAATACATTATCCATGGCGTAATTTTTATGCATTAAAACATAGCTAATGATTATGTGAATTTAGCAATTGTATTGAACCATCAAAGCAAATGATATTTCCAGAATCTAAAAGTGTAGTCATTTAGCCAAAACATTTTGAAGAAAAATAGGATTATGAACCAGCATTAACCAAATAAAACAGTCAAGTTACCTTGTTGTGATAAGACCTCCAATAAAGCAGTAAACTCAAAAAAATCAAGGAATTAAATTACACCACTTTGATCAACAATTAGAGGCAATTTAACAAGCGAAAGTTTATTACCATACAATTTTCCAAAAATGTAAGCTTGTTGGTACAACAACTTTGCAATGAGAAAACCAGCAAGAAAACTAAGGAAAAATCTGATTATGACACACATATTACAGAAATTTAAGGCACTAAAATCTGAATTTTAGAGACGCTAGAATGGCCTACAAACTTTCCAGAATTATGAGTACTTTCTATAATAATTTCCAGAATTGTAAAAATGCAAATTCTGTTATTTCAAACCACTAAATCAGCAAGAACTCTAAATTTTTAACCCAAGTATTTTGTGATATAATCCAACATGAAACCCTTAAGTGAAATATGAAATTTGAGGACTAGTTAGCGTTATTTTTATCTCTGTTTTCTGAATGTACCAATGAAGTGAAATAGAAATAAACTTGGAACACATGAAATTTAGCATAAGATGTAACAGAATTGGGCACACATAAAGCTGATAACAAAACCACGTAAGATGCAACATAAAAGACATAGATATACATGGTTCACCCCACCCAGGGGTTACATCCACCAAAGCTTATTCATCTTTTTATTAACACAAATTTGACATAAGAAAGTATACGACACACATCATATCTGTTGTGTTATTCTTTTCCTTTCCCGGTTTCTCGTATGCTCAGAGAGAGATCCTTTACATCAGGTTTTTGTATAATTTTTAACATTATAATCTCCTAAAAGTACATCAATTGCCATCAATAACAGTGGTAGAATAAAATTCTCTATATTGAGTTTAATCGACCACACTACTTGAGTTAATCTCCTTGATTTTTCACTTTTAAAGATTAATAGATTATAAGCACCCTGACATCTTCTCCAAATATGAATGGGGACGGATACTAAGTAGCAATTTTGTGTTTTCAATGTTTAATAAGACCGAAAACCCCCTTACAACCAAATAATATCTTTTGTATCTGCTATAGTTAGGCATCCCTTGATACTCTTTAGCTTTGCATAAATGACAGCTCGATTTATTTTATAAGGACTATATCATAAAATAGATAGATCTTTAAAATGTTTACACTACCCTTTATAAGCCAGGCCATAGCTAAACTGGAAGCCGAAGACATACAGAGATATTGGATTTTTCTGGGATCTGTTACTAAAGATAAAGGCATGCAAGGTATTCTAACTTTCTGAATGTTGCCATTTGAAATTTTAGCAAGCCATAGAAGGATCATAGCCATGGGCTATGGATCAGATAACTAAAAGCGATCAAGGGAAAATAAATGATCTTAGAGGGAAAACTTAATCTCGGATCATAAAATTAACACACGGTGTTTTTAATTTTGAACTTAGATCGGCAATAAACTCAACACCGTGGGATAATCGTCTCATGCCAGACTCGAGCAAACAAAAGGATTTTTATCACACAATAAAGGAACTGAAACTCACACTTTCAACACATTCGATCCCTCGAAATAAAATTAAGACTTAAATCATCCAAGCATCAAATCTATAAATCCCCTCACTCTACAAATTAGACAAAAGTTGGGGAAAAGGGGTATGTAGTCACCTTTGATATGAATCACAGTCAAGTATCTCAGATCCTATAGGTCTAACCCCCAAGGTAAGGTTTTAGAAACATAACAAAACTACAGATCATATAGATGGGAGACGTTCCGTCCCTTGCAAGAAGGCATGGGGTATGTAACATTTCATATACATGTAAACCCGCATTAATAAAAAAAACGATTTTTAGCAAGATGAAAACTACAGATCTCAAATATCTTACTCCAAAGAGTACAAGAAGATAAAATTCATAAAAAAAAACAGGGCGCTTTGAAGGTCGGCAGTTGTTCAGGATGCAGGTATGTGACTTCCTTGGCTAGAAATCACCGTCAACTGTTGCCAATCTTATGGATCTTATTCACAGATGTAGGGTTTAGAAATTAATACACTTTTAGGTTATGTTTTTTAGTGTGGGAAGGAAAAAACCTCTAAAGCAAAGGAAGGACGCACAGCCTGCAACGCTTGAGATGATTATTAGATCATGATCATTTTGCACTGATCTAGTTCAGCCTGATACCAAATAAAACTCAAAAGGTAATGTATGCAGGCATTAACATACCGGTTGGAAGGTACTCACCAAGTTAAAGCACATAGGGTTTGGTTCTAAACAAAAACCCCTTCTAGGTTGCGCGTTCAGTCTAACGATGGGTAATTCCATAAGCAGGCACTAAAAACCTCTACCCGAGATGCATACCTCTCCCCATGAGCTTTCCATCCTTTTTTCTTCCCCCCTCCACAAGTGAGATTTCCTCATAAACATATAACCCTAAAAAGATTCCGTCAAAAGGAAACAACCTAAAAATCTTACTCTAATCGCTCTTCTCCACAAAGGAAAAAAGAAAGAAAGCTTTCCTCCATTTGCTTCTCCCATGAAGGAAAGGAATAATTACTTTCATTTTAATTGCCCTTCCCTATGATGAAAAAGTAATTACCTTTCTTTATTTGTTCTTTCCCCATGAAGGAAAGAAAATAATTACTTTGTTTTACTCGCTCTTTCCCATGAAGGAAAGAGATATTATCCATAATATACCAATACAAACAAAAATAAGGTTTTTTTTAGCATTCTTCATTATATTCAATAAAATAAATTTTCTTAGGTATTGTTTTAACCTTCTAGAATCCCCGTGACCAGTAGTTCGTAGGTATTGAGTTTTCTATAACTTGCTTGGTCGCTAATATATGTCAACATATATATTAGTCAAGGTAACATGTATATCATTATCTAAATCAATCTGGGTATGCTGATATAGTTATCTGAGTATGGATTTTTAACAAATTAATATCCAGAGTGTTCCTCTTTTATGCCGCAATTTAAAGTAATCTACTTTAGAATTTTAAATTAACCAGGCTATTGTTTCGTAGTTGGAATTGTTGTGTCTTGGTTGGGGTAATTATGTTGAAAGCGGAGCTCGACCCTACCACTAGCACTACCATAAGTAAGATGGTATTTACGACTACAACATCCAAATATCTCCCAAAACATTCACTTTTATCCCTAGTGGGTTTAGCCTCCCGTCATTAAGTTGCGTTCGAGTTTGTCTCCTAAGTTTACCACTTAGATAATTTTACTTGTATAGGTTTCCAGCTTTTGTTCCTGGTGGGGCCTTAGCCTTGCGCTCCTCACCATAAAAATTACAGTAAAATTTTTTACAATTTACAAAGTATTTAGGGTATGAAAAGTGAGGATATTACATCCTTTCCCCCTAAAATTAATACCGTCCTCCGTGTTCTTGTCCTTCAACCATTTCCTTCTTCCCCGAGTCATATTTTCTTACTTCGTTCATTCTGTTCTGATCTCCTTTGATATTTGTTGATCTTCTTCCACAGTTTGCTATCGTTCAGGACCTGCAACTTCCTACACATGGTTTGGGTCTAGCCCAAAGTTTATTCAGTAATTCATGCTAAAATTATAATTCAACTTAAACAAAATCCATAGATCATTGTAGCAATCTGCAATTTCCTAGTTTTTAATTGGTGTCATAATACCCAATTATTTTTGTAATGTGATTCATTCATCAATAAAACATAGTTACTACCCTTTTTGGGGGTTGGTTTTTTTTTCTCCAACCTTTGGATAGTTATGTCATCCTCAACCTGGAGAAATCCATCCTTCTCATCACACCTTAAGCATGTAACAGTCCAATTACTTGGAAATTTGTTAACATGTTTTTCGTTAGCTTTTCCAAACTCCCTTGATTTCCTTTTTCTATTCTGGTGTGGACTGATAGCAATTTCTAAGGCTACTCTCCCTTTTAATCACTAGTTAAAACTTCTCCCCTCAGCGACATCAAACAACATCCTGTCTTCCAGATGTCCAATTTTTCCTAGGTGTTTTTACCACACCATATGCCTAACACCAATGTGCTCATGCGGCAATCACTTTCCTAACACCATTGCACTACTACAACATATATGCCTAACACCAATGTGTTCATGCGGCAATCAATTGCTTAACACCATGGTGTTCCCACAACATTTTTTTCTGTATTTAGTGTAGATTCCAAATTTCACTATTCGTATTCCACACTCGGTGCGTAGCATGACTTTATTGTCATTGTCCTAATTCATGAATCAGCTATAGGGTTAGTCAAAGCATCTATCGATAAACATAGTTTTCATACATTTAATCAACATTTCCTAAGTTGTAGTGATTGTACCCTTACCATCATTCATGGTTCACACAATCTTATAATTCATATGAAATAAACCACCACTTATTTACAAGTGGATTTAGAATCAATGTCTTACGATGCTTGTGAGATGGTCAGAATCATCGTACAACCCTGCAATGACAGTACATAACACCACAATCCACATTTAAACCTTGGTTCATAGAAACCTCAAAGTATGAAATTTATAATAAGATAATAAAATAAAACAACACTCGTTCTTGAGTGGTTTAGCTTCCTTATTTTAGCCAGTGAATTTTTGAAACATATAATCCATTTCAGTTGGTGGTGTCTTGCGCATATCCTACAAAGTTAGTCCATAACTATATACGTCGTTCATTCACTTATCATTTTCAAATGTTAATAGCAATTTCCCAACACTTGGACTTTTAGATCTGCAATTCGATCATTAAGGCAGAGATTTCAAATATCCAAACTATAATGATTTTAAAGTAAGGATCTTATTCTATCGTTTGGCATTAAAAAGAAAAGAATCGGCCAACAAAATAATTCAGAGACGATTTCTCCCTTTAGATCTGTTTAACTAGATCATGTGTTAAGAACATGCATTAGAGGAATTTTGACTCCTTGACACATTATCGGACTTACGACAAGTCTGATGCCTTACAAGCAATTTCAATGGAAGCATTTATTAGATCTATTCAAGCCAACACAATGCATTACATGTTAGTTTTTCAACATTTAAGCTAGCATTATGTTAAGATATTTTCACTGAGAGAATAACAAGCACAGCAATAACATAAGCACATCACAAGAGACAAGAGACACAAATAGTTTTCCTCGGGGAAACCATAAAGTAGAAAACCCTGCAACTTCCTCTAAGATAGTATCACCACAAGATGTGAAACCCAAAACAGTAAAATGCACTCTCCACACAGCAATAGCCTTCTTTCTTCTGTCAAGCCAAAGTATTTCCTTCTCCAAAGGTGCGCCACACTTGAGAGAGCAAGTGATGTAATTCACAAGTGATAAATAGAGAGACTCTCACTCTCTATTTATATTCATCCGTTCACTTGAGTTTCCTTTTCACATGTAGGCTCGACCTAATAATTACTACTTGAGCCTACACCTTAATTAGTGTATAATAACTCAAGTGCCCCAAAACTATGGGGACTTACCTAATGACTTGATATGACTTGATTACATTATTAATCCTCTCGATCGGAACATCTAGGCATGATCACATGACTCAAATACATAATAGAAACATCCCAGAATGAACATTAGGTTACAATACATAAGATACATGGAAGAATACATTCTGAAGTTACATATACATCAACACTCCCTCTTAACTAGGAAGATATTCTTTTGACACAATTTTCAGCACTGGTTTTCTTCTCTGCATCAACTGGATCATCTTCGTCTTCAAGTCATCTTCATCTTCAAGTCATCTGGATCTGGATCATCTCTCGATCTGGATCGTCATCACTGGACTGGATCTGGATCATCACTCGATCTGGGTCACCACTGCTGGATCTGGATCATCACTCGATCTGGATCTCTCGGAGTCATCATAACTGGATCTGGATCATAGCTTGATCTGGATCACCTCTGATCATCATCATGTGTGTACTATCTCATCATAAGAAATTCTACAGAGCTAGCCCTTTTTCATGCTGGTTGTAGGCCTACCCTCATGTAGGTCTTCGCCCAGCACTTATATCTGACCTTCTCGTCAGAAAGGGATGCCCAGCACTCACATCTGATCATGTAGTAAACTACAATCCCATCAAAAACGCCCAGTAATCACATTCACCGGCATGATAGGACACACCTACTATCATCTGTGAAATGGATCAGCACTTACATCTGACCTACTCGTCAGAAAGGCACAACCATCCAGGGGAACACATCCAACCACACTGATGGAAGACTCCCATCCAGATAGGAACACATCCTATCATAGTGATGAGAGATTTCAGCACTTACATCTGACCTACTCGTCAGAAGGGCACAACCATTCAGTGGAACACATCCAACCACACTGATGGAAGACTCCCATCCAGACAGGAACACATCCTATCACAGTGATGAGAGAT
This sequence comes from Pseudotsuga menziesii, assembly GCA_001517045.1. NCBI lineage: Eukaryota > Viridiplantae > Streptophyta > Pinopsida > Pinales > Pinaceae > Pseudotsuga > Pseudotsuga menziesii. Next base: position 14,238 of record LPNX010104602.1, on the reverse strand, counting down.
TTCAGCAGTTATATTTGAGCACGTGGGAACACATCCCTCAATTGCTCCAGAAAGGCTCTGCACTTACATCCACCCAGGGGAACACATCTGACCACACTGATGGAAGGGATTGCACTCAAATCTGATCCCACGAGAACACATCCCAGCAGTCATATCAGAATGTCCCCCCGTCCTCGAGTGAGCTACCTGGTAACTGACCAGGTGCCTCCATTCTCCTAGAGAATGGCAATTGCCCTTACATCCGACCTGCTCGTCGGAATGGCCAACACTCACATCTGACATGGAAGGAACTAAATCCTTTATCCATGAACATAATGGTTCAACCCTTACATCTGATCAAGTGGGAACACATCCCTCTATCACATCAGAATGGCTACTCAGTCCTATACTGAGTGTTCCTGGTAACTGAACAGGTGCCTCCATTCCTAGAATGGCAATTGCCCTTACATCTGTCCTACTCGACAGAATGGCCAACACTCATATCTGACATGGAAGGAACCAATCCTCTCACCATGACAGAATGGCTCAGCCCTTACATATGACCATGGAAGGAACCAATCCTCTCACCATGTCAGAATGGATATGGATCTCATCACTTTCTATGCGAGGAAGCCTCGATCTGGAGAACACCAAGTCTCTCTCTGAAGTACTCGAACTTCAGCCTAGCCAATGGCTTCATCAATACATCAGCTATCTGTTCCTCCATCGCAACATATAGGAGCTTCACTACTCCTCTCTGCACCATATCCCTGATATAATGATACTTGATTTCAATATGCTTTGACTTGTCATGGAACACTAGATTCTCTGACAACTTCACGCAACTCTGGTTGTCACAATGTATACAAGTAGCATCCAACTGGAGATCAAATATATCAGACAGTAGCTTCCGCATCCATACTACCTCACAACTAGATGAACAGGCTGCGACATACTCTGCTTCAGCTGTACTCAGTGCCACACAGGATTGCTTCCTACTAAACCAAGAGATCACACTTGATCCCATACTGAAGCAACATCCCGAAGTACTCTTCCTGTCGATGGCACTGCCTGCCCAATCTGAATCAACATAACCCTCTAGGTTAATCTTCTGATTCACATCATACTTGAGCCCATAATCAACTATACCCCTGCATGCTTTGCAACCATCAGGTGAACATGTCTCAATGTGCTCACAGCAAAGCAAATATCAGGTACATCAAGAACCCAATCATATCATGATACATCATAGCATCAACTGTCTCGGATGAAGCATCACTCAATAGATTCATGTTCAATGCCATAGGTGTGGTCAGGCAGTCCATCATCCCAAATCTCTTCAGGATCTGTACTGCATACTTCCATTGTCCAAGGAAGATCCCATCTGTACTCTGCCATACCTCCATACCTAGAACAATAGTCCATCGACACATAACAGGAGCATCACTAGTCTTCCGCCTTCAACCTTGAAGCAAAGGTTGGAAATCACTTTACTCTCGGTAAATCCTAGAGTCATTAATAATTTTTCCATCCTGTCGTACCATGTCAATCCTCAAGATATTATGTAGTCACTCCCTCTGAAGCAAAGCATCATAATCCCTCCGTCTTTTGTACTCTATGCATTGAGAACATTATGTACTGGAGTGACAAGTAGCTTCCTATGCTACTAATATTCTATGTGATCATCTAGTGTCTAGACTTGCATCTTCAACCTTGTAGCAAAGGTTAAGATCTTCATCAGGCTCATCATGTATGTATTTAAACTCTTATTGGCTGCAAATGTCTCTTCGTAGTCTAGGCCTTCCTTTTGTGAGAAGCCTCATGCTACGAATCTTTCTTTGTATCCCACGATGTTTCCATCTATTGCAGGATGGAACTATGAACTTCTCTTCAGGTCTCGATAATGCGCCCTGACATCATTCTTCTTGAATTGGTCTTCCATTTCTTCTTAGCTACTTCTTCATGGCTGGAAGGTTCTGCATCAATGATGTCACTGCATTCATCATAATATTCTTTGTCTTGAATTGTCATCACTTGTTCTTCAGAACAAGTCTTCATTCTTCTTTGATTGTAGGCAATTATGTATGCGGTCTTTCCTACAAGTCAAATTCAATTGTATGGTTAGAAACATTTCATAAGGAATATTCATACTGGCAAATACTTATGTATAAATATATGATCATGCAACTACTTTAGCCAATACAACATTCATCCATATCTCATTGAAACTTTATAGATTCCTTCCATCTCTACCAGGACAACATTGAGATTGTGCACTAATCCAATATGTCACCAAAGAGGTTTCATTCTAGATAAGTAGCAATGGAGAATTTGTATAGCCCCATGAGCTACTTATCCATCACATGCATATTAGTAGTATTCTGTCATTAATGCAAACATCCTATCATGCATAATACAATAACTGAATATAAATAAATGCATAACAAAATAATATAATGAAATGACAATTGAATACTTATCTTTATTTGTTTCGAGGGTATACTCCTTCTTGAGCCTTCAACTTTATCGCCTTCTTCATTCATGATAGCATCGTTTCTTATCCAAGTGATAAGAAGTTCTTCAAGAGTTGAGTTCTTCATATTCCTCATTGCTTGAGGGATCTTCTTTGGATGGAAAGAGCTTGATATTCAGTTGCTCCCACCTTCTCTTCTTGAGCTTCTTCTTCTTGTGAGTTCTCTTTCTAGAGTCTATTGAAAGTAATCACTTCATTCTAGTACACATTCCTCACATGAATGAATTCCATGATCCTGGGAGGCCATTCAAGGTGGCCATCACCACTTTTGCATTCTTCACTGGATCTTCACATTCTTCAACTGGTTTCTTTAGGTCATATTCTGATTTTGTTCTTCCCTTCAAATAGCTTGAAATTTTGGAAGACCTTCAACAGATTTTCTTGCGATAGGTAGTGCTCTGTAATGCACATGTGCAAGCCTTCTATGCCAAAGCTCATTTGGCTCTACTGTTTCATGGATAAAGGCTTGTTCTGGATGGCCCTTCAATTTGTACAAGCCTCCTTCTTGTTCTCCAATCACTACCGCATCATCGATAGTCTTTCCTTTTGGCCACATGATGACTTGACCATTTATGAATGCAACTCGCATTCCATTTGCATTAATGCTGGAATGGAGAGAAGGTTCTTCTTGAGTCCGATTTGAGGTGTCCGTCCTTGTCTCGGAGTTCGCTGATCTAGGGTTTGTCGCAGAAAACATAATTTTCAAAACTTGGAATCTTTCAGATCTGATTGGACAAACAGATAGATCTCTTCAAATGGAGCTGTCCAATGTACTCCTTTTCTGAAAACAGTGGAGGGAAGCTCCCGAAATAGGAAGCCCTAATTTTCTGATTTCTTTTGCAGAAATGTCTGTTACTGTTTCTGTGATATATATGAAATTACTGCTCCTCTATGTCTAAAATTTCTTTTTGAGGTAACCTTGCATGTCCTTGATCCAACACCATAGGTTTCATCAGAATTGGTTTCACCATTTGGGATTTATGATCCTTTTCCCAAGGTGACCTGATATAGGACTGTTCAGAACATCAAAGTTGTACGGCATGCCATGTGTCACTGGTTCATCTTTTGAGTCTGATCTTCAGACCACAGAAATTAAAGTCCGTTCCCTTTCTGGAACATCTTTAGGAATTCCACTTGGACCTCTGTAGCCCAATATATTGCATATCTCCCCAGGTGTCCTGTTTATGGATGATTTCTGGAAGAGGATGGAGCCCTAACTTGAAGAGATAATATCTCCCAGAATATAGAGAATCCGAGGCTGATTTTTGGACACAGTGTTCATCAGGATTTTATCTGCGGCCCCTGCAATTTTGAGCTTCTGATACTTTTCCAATATCAAAATATAGCGACCGTACCAAAACTTAGCAGTTTTAGTATTTAGGGTTTCTCCTAGCTCAGGGTCAAACTAGGGTTTGGATTTCCCAGAGTTTCACCCAACCAAATTTATTGATCCAGGTCTCTAGACTTCGGTTTTGATGAGGATAAAAATCCTATGCTGGTCTCACTCAAAAGTTCCTCTTCTATAGAAAGCCCTAATTTCCACATCAAAACTGAAATTGCTTGAAATTGAATTCTGCATCGACAGAAAGATGCACTCTTCAATGGAGAGTCATCTTAGCATAATTTTGCTGATAATATATGGAGGAAGATCCACAAAATAGGAAACCCTAGTCCCTGTAGCTGCACAATGTCTTCTTCTTAGGTTAGCTCTGATTTCATGTTAGTTTTTCAACATTTAAGCTAGCATTATGTTAAGATCTTTTCACTGAGAGAATAACAAGCACAGTAATAAAATAAGCACATCACAAGAGACAAGAGACACAAAGAGTTTTCCTCGGGGAAACCATAAAGGAGAAAACCCTGTAACTTCCTCTAAGATAGTATCACCACAAGATGTGAAACCGAAAACAGTAAGATGCACTCTCGACACAGCAATAGCCTTATGTCTTCTGTCAAGCCAAAGTATTTCCTTCTCCAAAGGTGTGCCACACTTGAGAGAGGAAGTGATGTAATTCACAAGTGATAAATAGAGAGACTCTCACTCTCTATTTATATTCATCCGTTCACTTGAGTTGCCTTTTCACATGTAGGCTCGACCTAATAATTACTACTCGAGCCTACACCTTAATTAGTGTATAATAACTCAAGTGCCCCGAAACTATGGGGACTTACCTAATGACTTGATATGACTTGATTACATTATTAATCCTCCCGATCGGAACATCGGGGCATGACCACATGACTCAAATACATAATAGAAACATCCCAGAATGAACATCGGGTTACAATACATAAGATACATAGAAGAATACATTCCGAAGTTACATATACATCAACATTAAAGAGATTGGGCATCAACCGTTATTATTTCCAAAGCATATAATCCATAACTAAAATGCAGTACCAAATTCATACACTATGATCTAAAAGGAATTTTCAGGCGTTGAATCTAGATATGACTTAGATGGAAGGAAATCAAACAATTACGTGTATCAATACATATGCAAATATTGTAAAGCATTATTAACAACTGACCAATCATAGCGATCTAGTCACAACAATGGATAAGTAATTTAAAATTTAATTTATACCTGTCAGCTTTCCCCCTGCAACTCTAAAGGTGACTACGAGTGACAACTACACACATGAAATAGATTTATGTATGAAATGCTACAAAATTATGATTCCTCAAGTGTGATTTAAGATAGCCAATAATTCGTTCATTTTCACCTTCCACCAGGTTCATCGATTCCAAATCGATTGGGTTTTTTAGGAATTTCAAGATATAAATAATATTTTCATTTGGAGATCATACTCCTAGGGATGTGTGTCAACTAGTATGTAGAGTAGAGAGTGTTTAGTCAATGCAAATCTATACCGTATTCTTACATCATATCTGCTCACAATTTAAACACGTGACAAGAAATTGGAAAATGTCAAATCTTTTATGTACAAAAATAAACATAAAATGAAATATCTTTAGAGAGGCAGTTGCAAGTTTTTGTAGCACCAAAATCTAGCAGAAAAAGCATGTGAATATGATCTTTAATAGGCAGTTTCAAATTTGTTGCCCAACAACCAATTGTATAACATTTACATGATTTCCTAAAATTACTTTGTTGTTTGAGAATCCAGACAACATAACCAAATGTCATGTGAACCTCCTTTTTGTTCTCTTTAATGCATAAAGAAACAAAAGGATCCCAAAATTGTTGAAAAAGAAACATCCCGTTAGCCTCATTGTGGAAATATTTCATGGTTAATATGATCATCCATCAATTTTAATGAAAAAACATAAATACAAAATTTTAGCAGACGTAGAGCTTCTGGCCTCATTATTCCTATAATTTTCCTACATTTATAATCCACCTTTATTCGAGTTGAGTTTGCTAGTCAAGATTGCATAGAATTATTTTCAAGACAGGGAACCCTGATTGAGGGGCCAGAATAACTCCCGGCTCAATTCAGAACCACCACTTACTCCTAAATCCCTTAAGTTCTACTTGTGTCTACGAGATATGATAAAGTTGGAGCAAGTAAACCTTGACAGTTAGTTAAAATACAAGCTCGCAGATACCTTTTGTAGTTTTCCTTAATTACATAAGATTCACATAAGTTTCATAAAAGTTGTAACTATTTTAGTCTGACATGCTGCAGAATTCAACGCTTTAAACAGAACTATATATAGATTCCAATAAAATACATTAGTGTAGAATAACTCATTCAAGTTACAAACATTGTTGGGAAAAACGGTTAGTCCAATTTTCAATACCTTACCATAAGAAAGGGTGATGAGCCATTTGTCTTTGACAAAATAAATACTTTTTTTATACCTTCCTCCATGATGTTTCTTTGGTCCTCTTCATTACCTCCCTCGATTCTTGGAGGCTCACTCGAACAACTTATCCCCTTCATTCATCAGTGTCATGCATCCACAAAGAAAAATAATCGATTGGTTGGAGCTATCCCTCTTCATGCATCCTAACTACATGTTGAACCCAAATAGGCCCGAGTGTTGTTACTCTGGCTCTGATACCATATGTAACATCATCGCTACGTCATCATCGTAAATCATGAAAGACTTGAGTTTTTTTTATTTCAATTAACTTTGTTTTCATGACATGCTAAGTTTTATCTTAAACATTACAAGCTTGTCCTTAATAAAACCAACATATATACATTTATCTTACGTAGGTAGTTGTAAGTTCATCCACCACCCTATGCTTAAAGTGATTACCAACGCCCCCCTTGCTTCATTCCAGCATAGACAAAAACATAAACATAACAAATTAGGAAGGAACCTTAGGGATAATTACGACCTGCACTCCACATACAACAAATTGTTTCATATTCATCAAAATATCAATATTCATATTGTCAGGCTGTCTGCATATTGTAACATCAATTATTATTATTCCACTTAGGTACTACAGAATATTTCCATGAGAAAACAGTTCATACCTTCTCTACAAGCATTCAAACNAACGACATCTTATACCTACTTGCAAAGGCTCCTCTAAGATTAGATTTCGCTTATCAAAAATATATATGTACCCTTCTGATTTTTGTTTTCCTCGACACACGCATTTATAGAAATCCATTATCCATGGTGTACTTTTTATGCATTAACACTTAGCCAATGATTATGTGAATTTAGCAATTGTATTGAACCATCAAACCAAAATGATATTATCGGAATCTAAAAGTGTAGTCATTTAGCCAAAACATTTTGAAGAAAAATAAGATTATGAACGAGCATTAACCAAATAAAACACTCAAGTTATCTTGTTGTTATAAGACCTCCAATAAAGCAGTAAACTCAAAAAATTCAAGGAATTAAATTACACCACTTTAATCAACAGTTAGAAGCAATTTAACAAGTAAAAGTTTATTACCATACAATTTTCCAAAAATGCAAGCTTGTTGGTACAACGACTTTGCATTGAGAAAACTAGCAAGAAAACTAAGGAAAACTCCAATTCTGACACACATAATACAGAAATTTAAGGCACTAAAATATGAATTTTATAGATGCTAGAATGGCCTACAAACTTTCCAGAATTGTGAGTACTTTCTGTAATAATTTCCAGAATTGTAAAAATGCAAATTCTGCTAATTTAAACCACTAAATCAGCAAGAACTATAAATTTTTAACCCACGTATTTTGTGATATAATCCAACATGAAAACCTTAATTGAAATATGAAATTTGAGGACTAGTTAGGGTTATTTTTATCTCTGTTTTCTGCAATCTACCAATGAAGTGAAGCAGAAATAAACTTGGAACACATGAAATTCAACATAAGATGTAACACAATTGGGCATACATAAAGCTAATAACAAAACCACATAAGATGCAATAGAAAGGGCATAGATATATGTGGTTCAGCCCACCCAAGGGTTACGTCCACCAAAGTTTAGTCATTTTTTATTAACACAAATTTGACATAAGAAGGTATACAACATACATCATATTTGCTATGTTATTCTTTTCCTTTCGCAGTTTCTCATATGCTCAAAGAGAGCACCTTTACATCAAGTTTTTGTATAATTTTTAACATTATAATCTCCTAAAAGTACATCAATTGCCATCAGTAACAGTGGTAGAATAAAATCTCTCTATTGAGATTAATCGACCACACTACTTGAGTTAATCTCCTTGATTATTCACTTTTAAAGATTAATAGATTATAAGTACCATCACATCTTCTCCAAATATGAATGGGGATGAATACTAAGTAGCAATTTAGTGTTTTCAATGTTTAATAAAACCGAAAACCCCCTTACAGCAAAATAATATCTTTTGTATCTACTATAGTTAGGCATCGCTTGATACTCTTTAGATTTGCATAAATGATAACTCAATTTATTTTATAAGGACTATATCATACAACAGATAGATATTTAAAATGTTTACACTACCTTTTATAAGCCAGGCCATAGCTAAACTGAAAGCTGAAGACATACAGAGATATTGGATTTTTCTAGGATCTGTTACTAAAGATAAAGGCATACATGGTATTGTAAATTTATGAATGTTTTCATTTGAAATTTTTGCTAGCCATGGAAGGATCATAGCCATGGACTGTAGATCAGATAACTAAAAGCAATCAAGGGAAAAGAAATGATCTTACACGGAAAACTTAATCTCGGATCATAAAATTAACACATGGTGATTTTAACTTTTAACTTAGATGAGCAATAAACTGAGCATCGTGGCATAATCGTCTCATGGAATACTCCACCAAAAAAAAGGAATTTCGTCCCACCATAAAGGAACTGGCGCTCAAACTTTCCACACACTCGATCCCTCGGAACAAAATTAAGACTTAAGTCGCACAAGCATCACATATCTAAATCCCCTCACTCTACAGATTACACAAAAGTTGGGGAAAAGGGCTATGTAGTTGCCTTTGATAAGAATCGCAGTCAATTATCTCAGATCCCATAGGTTTGACCCCCAAGTTAAGGTTTTATAAACATAACAAAACTGCAGATCATACAGATGGGAGACGTTTTGTCCCTTGCAAGAAGGCGTGCGGTAGGTAACATTTCATATAGATGTAAACCCGCATTAATAAAAAAAATCATTTTTTGCAAGATGAAAACTACAGATCTCAAATATCTTATTCCAAGGAGTACAAAAAATAGAAGCCGTAAAAAAAAATATGGCGCTCTGAAGGTTGACAGTTGTTCCAGATGCAGGTATGCGACTTCCTTGGCTCGAAATCACTGTCAACTGTTGCCGATCCTATGGATCTTATTCCCACATGTGGGGTTTAGAAATTAATACACTTTTAGGTTGTTTTTCAATGTGGGAAGGAAAAAACCTCTAAAACAAAGGAAGGACGCACAGCCTGCAACGCTTGAGATGATATTCAGATCATGATCATTTTTCATTGATCTAGTTCAGCCTACTACCGAATAAAAATCAAAAGGTAATGTATGCATGCATCAACATACAGGTTGGAATGTACTCACCAAGGTAAATATCAGAGGGTCTGGTTCTAAACAAAAACCCCTTCCAGGTCGCGTGCTCAGTTTGACGATGGGTAATTCCATAAGCAGGTGCTAAAAACCTCTACCCAAGACACATACCTCTCACCATGAGCTCACCATATTTTTTTATTCCCCCCTGCATAAGTGAGCTTTCCTCACAAATAAATAACCCTAAAAAGATTCCCCCATGAGGAAACAACATAAAAATATTACTCTAATCGCTCTTTTCCACGAAGGAAAAAAGAAAGAAATCTTTCATCCATTCGCTCCTCCCATCAAGGAAAGGAATAATTACTTTCCTTTTAATTTCCCTTCCCTAAGAATAAAAAGTAATTACCTTTCTTTATTCGTTCTTTCCCCATGAATGAAAGAAAATAATTACTTTGTTTTATTCGCTCTTTCCCATGAAGGAAAGAGATATTATCCATAATATACCAATACAAACAAAAATAAGGTTTTTTTAGCACTCTTCATTATATTCAATAAAATAATTTCTCTTAGGTATTGTTTTAGCCTTCTAGAATCCCCCTCACCACTAGTGCATAGGTATTGAGTTTTCTATAACTTGCTTGGTCGCTAATATATGTCAACATATATATTAGTCAATGGTAACTTGTATATCATTATCTAAATCAATCCAGGTATGCTGATATAGTTATCCGGGTATGGCTTTTTAACAAATTAATCTCCTGAGTGTTCCTCTTTTATGTTGCGATTTAAAGTAATCTACTTTAGAATTTTAAATTAACCAGGCTTTTATTTCATACTTGGAATTGTTGTGTCTTAGTTGGGGTAATTACATCAAAAGAGGATCTCGAACCTACCCGTAGCAATACCATAACTAAGATGGTATTTATGACTATGAAATCAAAATATCTCCCAAAACATTCGCTTTTAGCCCTAGTGGGTTTAGCCGCCCATCATTAAGTTGCGTTGGAGTCAGTCTCCTAAGTTTACCACTTAGATAATTTTACTTGTATAGGTTTCCAGGTTTTGTTCCTGGTGGGGCCTTCGCCTTGAGTTCCTCACCATAACAATTACATTAAACATTTTTACAATTTACAAACTATTTAGGGTATGACAAGTGGGGATATTACATCGTTTCCCCCTAAAAAATTAACACCGTTCTCGATGTTCTTGTCCTTAACCATTTCCTTCTTCCCTAAGTCATCTTTTCTTACTTCATTCATTCTATTCTGATCTCCTTTGATATTTGTTGATCTTCTTCCGCAGTTCGCTATCGTTTAGGACCTGCAGCTTCCTACACATGGTTTGGGTGTAGCCCAAATTTTAGTCAATAATTCATGCCAAAATTATAATTCAACTTGAAAAGAATCCATACATTATTGTAGCAATCTGCAATTTCCTAGTTTTTCATTGGTGTCATAATACCTATATATTTTCATAATGTGATTCATTCATTAGTGAAACATAATTACTACCCTTTTTGGGGGTTGGTTTTTTTTTCTCCAACCTTTGTATAGTTATGTCATCCTCGACCTGAGGAAATCCTTCCTTCTCATCACACCTTAAGCATGTAACAGTCTAATTACTTGGAAATTAGTTAACTTGTTTTTCGTTAGGTTTTCCAAACTCCCTTTAGTTCCTTTTTCTATTCTGGTGTGGACTTATAACAATTTCTGAGGTTACTATCCCTTTTAACCACTAGTTAAAAGTTCTCCCCTTAGTGACATCAAAAAGCATCCTATCTTCTAGATGTCAATTTTTTCCTAAGTCTTTTTGCCACACCATAGGCCTAACACCAATGTGCTCACATGACAATCGCTTGCCTAACACCATTGCGCTCATGCAGTATATATTCCTAACAACAATGTGTTCACATGGAAATCACTTGCCTAACACCATGGTGTTCACGCAGCATTCTTGTCCATATTTAGTGTAGATTCCAACTTTCACTATTCATATCGCACACTCCTTGGTGCTTAGCATGACTTTACTGTCGTTGTCCCAATTTTTCAATCGGCTATAGGGTTAGTCAAAGCATCTATCGATAAACATAATCTTCATAAATTTAATCAACATTTCCTAAGTTGTAGTGATTGTACCCTTACCATCATTCATGGTTCACACAATCTTATAATTCATATGAAATAAGCCACCATTTATTTACAAGTGGATTTAGAATCCATTTCTTACATTGCTCGTGAGATGGTTAGAATCATCATACATCTTTGCAATGACAATACATAACACCACAATCCACAGTTAAATCTTGGTTCATAGAAACCTTGAACTATGAAATTTATAATAAGATAATAAAATAAAACAACACTCATTCTTGAGTGGTTTAGCTTCCTTATTTTAGACAGTGAATTTTTGAAATAGGTAGTCCATTTCAATTGGTGGTGTCTCGCGCATATCATGCAATGTTAGTCCATAATGTTATACGTCGTTCATTCACTTATCATTTTCAAATGTTAATAGCAATTTCCCAACACTCAGACTTTTAGATCTGCAATTCGATCATTAAGGAAGAGATTTCAAATATCCAAACTATAATGATTTTAAAGTAAGGATCTTAATCTATCCTTTGGCATTCAAAAAAAAATGACTGAGCTAACAAAATAATTCAGAGACAAGTTTTCCCTGTAGATCCATTTAACTAGATCACGTGTTAAGAAGATGCATCATATAAATGCCATCAAAATTTTGTTAAATATACCACAACCCCAAATCAACGCATTAGCAGAATTTGGTCTACTTGACACGTTATCAGACTTACGACAAGTCTGACGCCTTACAAGCAATTCCAATGGCAACATTTATTAGATCTATTCAAGCCAACACAATGCATTACAAAGATTGGGCGTCAACTGTTATTATGTCCAAAGCATATAATTCATAACTAAAATGCAGTATCAAATTCATACACTATGATCCAAAAGGAATTTTCAGGCATCGAATCTAGATATGACTTAGATGGAAGGAAATCAAACAATTACGTGTATCAATACATATGCAAATATTGTAAAGCATTATTAACTACTGACCAATCATAGCGATCTAATCACAATAGTGGATAAGTAATTTAAAATTTAATTTATACCTGTCAGCTTCCCCCCTGCAACTCTAAAGGTGACTACGAGTGCAACTACACACATGAAACAGATTTATGTATGAAATGCTACAAAATTCTGATTCCTCAAGTGTGATTTAAGATAGCCAATAAGTCGTGCATCTGCACCTTCCACCAGGTTGATCGACTCCAAATCGATTGGGTTTTTTAGGAATTTCAAGATATAGATAGTATTTTCATTTGGATATCATACTCCTAGGGCCGTGCGTCAACTATTATGTAGAGTATAGAGTGTTTAATCAATGCAAATCTATACCGTATTCTTACATCATATCTTCTCACAATTTAAACACGCGACAAGAAATTGGAAAATGTCAAATCTTTTATGTACAAAAATAAACATAAAAAGAAATATCTTTAGAGAGGTAGTTGCAAGTTTTTGTAGCACCAAAATCAAGTAGAAAAATCATGTGACAATGACCTCTAATAGGCAATTTCAAATTTGTTGCCCAACAACCTATTGTACAACATTTACATGATTTCCTAAAATGACTTTGCTGTTTGAGAATCCAGACAACATAACCAAATGTCATGTGAACCTCTTTTTTGTTCTCTTTAATGCATAAAGAAACAAAAGGATCCCAAAATTAGTAAAAAAAAAACATCACGTTAGCCTGATTGTGGAAATATTTAATGGTTAATATGATCATCCTTCAATTTTAACGAAAAAACGTAAATACAAAATTTTAGTAGACATAGAGCTTTAGACCTCATTATTCCTATAATTTTCCTGCATTTATAATCCACCTTTATTCAAGTTGAATTCTCTAGTCAGAATTGCATGGAATTATTCTAAAGACAGGGAACCCTGACTGAGGGGCCAGAATAACTTCCGGCTCAATTCAGAACCACCACTTATTCCTAAATCCCTTAAGTTCTACTTGTGTCTTCCAGATAGGATAGAGTTGGAGCAAGTAAACCTCGACAGTTAGTTAAAATATAAGCTCACATATACCTTTTGCAGTTTCCCTTAATTAAATAAGATTCATGTAATTTTCAGAAAAGTTGTAACTATTTTAGTCTGACATGTCGCAGAATTCGGTGTTTTAAACAGAACTATATATAGACTCCAATAAAATACTCTACTGCAGAATAACTCATTCAAGTTTCAAACATTGTTGGGAAAAAAATTTATTCCAATTTTCAATACCTTACCATAGGAATGGGTCATGAGCGATTTGGCTTTGACAAAATAAATACTTTTGTTATACCTTCATCCATGATGTTTCTTTGGTCCTCTTCGTTACCTCCTTTGATTCTTGGAGGCTCACTCGGACAACCTATCCCCCTCGTTCATCAGTGTCATGCATCCACAAATAAAAACAATTGATTGGTTAGAGCTATCCCTCTTCATCCATCCTAACTACATCTTGAACCCAAATAGGCCTAAGGGTTGTCACTCTTGCTCTGATACCATATGTAACATCCTCGCTACGTCATCATCGTAAATCATGAAAGACTTGAGTTTTTTATTATTTCAATTAACATTGTTTTCATGACATGCTAAGTTATATCTTAAATGTTAGATGTAGTGCTCTGTCTGCCTGGCAGAGCACTCAGTCAATCCTTAAGTCGGTCCTTAACAGTAAAAAAAAATATCCTTTTCTTTATCAGATTTTTCATTTAATTTT
>LPNX010104546.1:244476-334110 GCA_001517045.1 Pseudotsuga menziesii | reverse complement strand
CTCATTGCATGCCAGCAAAGAACAACCAATCCTTTCAAAAGGTTTCGGTGCCAGTAAAGGTCAGTCACGAGGGAGGAATTCGTGTAAAAAGGGGTCTTCGACTTCATCCTGATAAAACTACGGCTCCAATTGTTGAGAGCCAAGAATGGAGTGAATCTGCAGTGGAATTGAAGAACCCATCTCAAACATCTGTCAAGAGTCTTCCAAGCTCATTCACTTCACGTTATTCAGATACTGAGCCAAGAAAGGGTGCATATGTCATCGTAGAGGCTTTAGAGCGGGAGGGTGTTGAGCATGTCTTTGCCTACCCTGGAGGTGCATCAATGGAAATCCACCAGGCACTAACTCGATCCAAGACAATAAAAAATGTCCTTTGTCGCCAAATCTCTAAGGTTATTAAGAATGGGGGACATCCACTGGCAAAAAATTCTCACGGTAAATATAAAAGTCAAAACTGAAAGGTTCGAAAAATTCGTAAAAACAAACACGCGTTGATTAGAAAAACTTGGTGGAGAACAAAATGGAATGTTCGTGAGCTTACCCAAAGTTGCGCTAGCGAACGTAGTGGAATTGTCTACAACATTTCTGTTCCCAAGAATTATAGTCTTGTTCATGCCTACTCCAATTATCGTTATCAATGGCTTCCCTGAGGGTACCACCACATTCTCGCGGTAAGTTCCCTGTTTGACCATTATAACGTATCTGGTTTTGCTATTGTCAGGTGCTGCGTCTACGGCTTCTTGAATTTTCATATACTTTCTGGTACCATCGCTGGCCACAATTACATTCGGCGTTACAATACTGTTTTGAAGAACCATTCGATCTCCGGCAGGCAGCCATTTAGGAAATTCGTCATCCAAAGACTGCAACTCATCCTCAGGATCAGACAACAGGCGTCGTGTAGGAAAACCAGGGATCTTCAGTGAACTGAGTACTGTGGCAATACCTTTAACAATTGCGAGAGAATTACTTGCAATCTCGGTCAAATTTTTCAGAGTGCTTTGAATCTGAAGCTTCACTTGATCGTTTGGCGCCATGGTTGCAACTCCGTCCAAGCAGGTGTACAGATTTGTTTGGGAGGCGCTGAGCCAAGTCTGCATGTCGCCTGTCTCGTCCTGCAGTCAACACTAAACATTAAATGTTAAATAAATAACATAATAATAAAATAAATGCTGATGTCATAGTAGCCATGTGTCAAGTGAAAACCAGATACCAAATTTCAAGGCTGACATCATCCCTTATTGGCCAATTAGAAGCTGACAAAATAGCAAAGGCAAATATTTTTATCAAAATTTAAAATATTTTTTGGCAAACTCCAAAGCTAAACTTTACAAAACAGATTTTAAATTTTTGGTCAAAGGGCAACTAATAGGAGGTCAAAATCGAACGATTACAATATACCTGCTGTGGCAGGTATAATAAGTTAAAAGTTGAAAATTTGTTAAGTTTTTAATTTAAAACATTTAAATATTGATTAAATAAACATTATTGATGTATTAAAACTTTTAAAATAATTTTAATAATTAAATATTAAAATTAAAATTTAATTTAAGTTTATCCTCATCCGAAAATTATAGAATTCCGCTAACAAGTGAGAACCCATATCTCTAAAGAGAATGGATGAATAACAAGTGAAAACCCTTATCACTAAAGAGAATTGAAGAACAATGATTAACATAGCAAGAGTGTGACTTGAGAAATTAACAAATACAAGTATATAATAGAACCAAGAAAGATTCCAGATAATATTTCAGCAGATAGGTAACCAAATAGGGTTCTCTAAGTAGTAGTAAAAAAAATGAAATATAATTATATTGGTTAAAAAAATAAAATATATAATTAAGTTGATAAGTATTAATATCTTATATTTTGGGTTTTATTGTGTTGATTAGCAAGTTTAATTTGAATGTAAGTGTACAATTGAGATTTATTTCATAGTCGTTGTATCTTGTTATGCTTAAATGATCTTGATTAAGATTTAAATGGGCTTAGTTAAATGGTTAACTAAAACCGTTAGTCAAGCTTTAAATTCTTATGCTTAAGAAAGTTTTTGTTTGTTTAATTGGTACTTTAAATTTATTTTTAAGTCCGGGTAGCTTAAAAAATTACCAATGGCCTATCGATGTAGCCACAAATTGAGTGGTTGTGATAGTTTTTTTTGTAAGTTGAGAGTTAATCTATTAGAAAAAGAAAATTGTGCTACATAAGTGTTTGCATGCAGGCCTGCTCATGATGAGCAGGTATAGAGGTTCAAAATAAGACTGGGCCCTCCCTCCATGAGGGAAAATAGGTCCCCAAAACCGGGATCCTCCCTCCAGGAGGGAAAACAGGCCACCCAAATGTTCATAAACAAAAGTCTCCATCATTCTTCTGGAAAAACAGACAATGAGCCAACTAGTTAACAGTTAAATAAAACAAAGAACGTGGTCGTCCCATGCAGAGCGACACGTGGTCGAGGAGAAGCCTGATCAAAAACCATGTTGCAAGCATGCAGACCACCAAGAAGCCTTAGAAAAACATGTTCACGGTTTGAAGAATGGTTCTTCCACAATAGGGTAGCTATAGCCTAGTGAGGATGGCTAAGCAGGCTCGCCTGGCTTGGCCTCCAAATTTTTGTTGGACGACGCCATTTCCTCGTCACTAGAGGTGTTTTCTTCTTCGATTGTACCTGTAGGAGGCTTCTTGATGGGGACCGGAGTGGATTTTTTAGCCACAACCGGGTTGGATGTGAACTTTCCAGTTGAGAGAGTGGAGGCTTGACTCTGTGGTGGGGGAATGGTGTAGGATGAAGGAACACGAATGGTGGTCGGGGCAACACAGGAGCGTGGAGGAGCAGAAGGTAAAGCTTCTTAGGGTGCCATTGGAGGGCGAACTAAAGGATTTAGGGGTGGAGGAACCAGTGGATTGAACCGGAGGACCAGCCGAATGACCAGATTCTTAAAAATCCAGTAGTTTTTCCTTCTCTCCATCGTTCTTCCAGCTGCATTGAATGCTCCTGACAGTTCATCTTCCCATCCATTAAGAATTTGTTGCACTTCTTTCGAAATCTCCAGGGTGAAACCATTGCCATTGGCTTGAGCCGAGAGAGGTATGTAACGGTCCTCTTGAGCGCCACAACCATAGCCTCTATGGGGGACACCTCTTTTCCTTCTAGGCATGGTGGGAGAGCAGCTGAGAGCCGAGCCAAATGGAGCAAAGCGAGATGGTAACAAACTAGAGTGAGGCGCTGAGGTAACATACCAGGGCGAGGGAGAATGGCATCTGTGCGCGAAGTGAGGCGATGGAGCAGGTTCAAGTGCAGCAACCCAACACCCAACATCGGCCATATTGAATGGCACAGCTACGAATTATGGTATCCAGGAGGGCGATTTATGGCGACTGAGCTTTGAAATCATGGCACAATCCCATTTGCATGCCTAGATGCAACCACGTCTCCAGAGATATTGAAGGCGAGCATTGATGGCAAGATGATGAGGTCACGCATGGTGGGGGGAGGCCTCGTCAGCCTCCCCCGTGTCCATGTGGTCTGGATTGACACCCGCATCCAGGGGAGTGGTTGTGATAGTTACATCCATATGCATTTAGATATTATCTAAGATTTTGGACTTCCTTAAACAGATCAACAAGATTAACGGACTTAAACAAATCAACTTTTCACCATTGGCATATCTTGTTATGCTTAAATGCATCTTGATTATGATTTAAAGAAAGGGGTAGAAATTTATTTTTTGTTTTTTCATATCAGTTTTGTTTTTATTAAATAGTATTTGTTGTATGTTTATTTTAATTAGTTTAATCTTTATATCATACCATAAATAGATAACTATAACAATCTTGTATGAATAATTGATAATAATAAAAACTAATATTATTTTAATATAAAATTATATATTTTAGCTTTTGTTTAACAACCAATCATCTCCACAAAACTAAGTGGTTGGTTGCACCTATAGGAGTTTGCATGCCACTTTACTTATGGTTTTGCTCAGAAAGATGAAGATTATGGTCGTAAAACAAGCAAAGACTGTGACAAAAGAGGAAGAAAGCAAGTTGAGACGAGGAGTTTGACCTATTTTTGGTAAAAAGCTAGTTACGCTAATAATGTGCTTTTGGGAATAAAGCATAATTGTAATTTGGGCCCTTAGTGCCTATGTTTAGATGTAATGGGATGGGTAAAACTAGAAAAACAACTTGTCGACTAACATATGAGAGTTATTCGACGATTAAAACAAGAAGTGAAAAGCTTATAAAAGCATTGATCCAAGCGGTGTGCGGGANTAGAGAGAGAGAGAGAGAGAGAGAGAGAGATCTAAAACCAGAGAGCATGATACGAGACAAGAATACATGAATTGTAAAGAATATCAAAAGAAGAGTCTACAAGCTAAGTGTGTAGACCAAAGGTGATAAACCATTTCTCATGCCAGATGAAGAGCTCCTTTGTGTTTTTCCCTGATGGGTTTCCATATTAAACCTTGTGTCTATGTGTTTGTAATCTCTATGTTTATGTCGCATGCATATCCGTGTGAATGAGCTGATCTAAATCTGTCGAGCCAATTTGTTGTGAATGAAATTATCTATATATGTTGCACATCGAATGATATGATCGTATGGAATATTTGTTAATGTTAATGATTTAATTTATATCCTATTATATGTGTCGATGGATCAAATAGGTTATCATCTTAAATGAATGTATGAGGACACAAGTCTATTTTTTAGGTTTGGTCAAGTGACCTGATAAGGCTGTGATAATAAAATCCCCCTCATAACCGCATAAAATTGGTTCTGACAGTTCCCATAATATATATCATGTGAAACTTCATCTACGTTGTAGGTATTTTCGACAGAGATCTCCTCTGTCGAGTCAACAGAAAGCACACTAACAATCATATATGGGTAACTTCAAGGAGGAAATGTTGTGGTTTTAATGGTGAAATTTACTTATTTTGGGTTGTTGGAAGTCATTCAAATATAAAAGAGAGTAATTCGAGGGACAGTATGATTTCCCCATAATCCTTGTCTAAATGTGGAGAGAGAACTAGTGCCAAAGCCGCCATTAAAATTATTCCTTATGACAATCTAGTGATGGAGTAGCACCATTGAATTGGCTTTCCATATGATATTTTCTATTATGGAACTCATAATTCAGCCCCCTTTTCTCTCGGGGGGCGTACCATCCATTAGGATTTTTTTGGTGTTTTTCAACAATTAGTTTTTATGTTGCTTATGTTCTGGGAAGGGGTTCGGATGCTGGAATTCTCCTTACCTTTTATTTTTTGTTTGACAAGGATGGGATGAGTGTTAGCTCGTTGAAAATGCCAGAGGTTTTTGTTGGGTACCTAGTGGATTGGCCAGAACTGGTCAGCGAAGGGAATTCATAGATGGGCATTTTGTTTTTAAATGAAGAACTCTGTAATCAATGTCGGAGTCACATGACAGAGGATCGAGATGTCATGGTTTTGTCAAGTGTAGAGTCTTGGCAAGTGAGTCGACTCCAGGTTATTTATTTTAGGGATTACATCTAGCCATTGAATAACAATCAGTGTGGTTCTTTATGGAATCTTCCATTCTTGGCGTTAATACCCAAAAAAATTCAGCTTGCAAAGGATTTGGATATGAAAGCGACATTGGGTAAGGTTTCTCAGTGCCTAGAGCCTATATCAGGATAGGGTTGAAAAACCCTAACTTGGATAATCATGGTGGTAAAGATCAAGGTTAGAGGATTCAACCCCATTCAGAGCAAGCGAACGATTCCATGGACTCAATAAGGAGGCATAGGAGTAGAGGCAGGAAGCATATTTCTGGTTGAAGGGAAAAAGTGTGTCATTCTCAGAAAGCCTTCAATATTGCAAAAGAAAAAAAATTATGATGGTGGGGAGATACATCACTATGGACCGTGTGTTCGGGTTAAACCGATCCTTGGTGGGAAGGCTTGAATATGTATCCATGAACACAGTAGATTTTTTACATTGGATCTATCTAAACTGGAGCCCCCTGGTCAACTATGCCCCCAAGATAAATATTTTTTTCTACTTCCATTTCTTGTCTTCAGAGCATAATGAGTGTATCTTGGGAAAAACTTGGATCATTAGCAAGGGCTCTCTCATCCTAGGTCATTGGCACCCTACTTTTAACGCATAAAATGAACATGTGACAAAAATGCATCTTTGTTGTTTGTTGTCGAGGTTTTTGATTCAATTATGGCTGTCGGACGTTTTCGAGACGCTTAGAAATAAGTTTGGATATTTATGCATATGGAAAAAGATATTTTATATGGGGAGGATAAGAGGGTTGTTGATCCAGGAGGATATCCCTAATGACTAAAATTCAAACTCTTCAAATTCTTAAGAAAATGTTACGATTGTGTAGAGCTTGCCAAAAGCTTTCTAGTGATACCCATTTTGTCAAGTTTGGACTTCGGATGTATAAGTTATTACAATTTGAAGTTTTGACATTTGGAATAATTACTTTTCAATATGTGGCATGAGGAAGTTGGGTCTATCTCCGATTTCTGAGTCAAATTAGTCCATAATCAGAATTCAAGAAAGGAAAATATAGTTTTGTTGAGACCGTGTTGATTTTCAACTTTCGACGTATGGATAGTTGAGAGGTTGGGATTTGGGAGTCACGAGGATCAATGGGAAGTTTTGATGCAAGTTTTGACTTCTGACTTCCTACATCGAGGTCAAAACAGTTGGAACCGATCGGCATCAAACAATTTGGCTTCGAAAAGTCAGCATCTAGATTCAGGGTCATAGTGATCAATAGTTCATCTTGCTCGATAGGAGAATAGATTGATGACCCTGGTCTAAACCAGAAGGTACAAATATAGATTTGGTTTTTTGGTTTGTATAGAGATATTTGGACGCATTATCTTTGAATTTGATCCTCATTTTGTGCCTTACTGCTCCTGATTTTGGAATGGATTCTTATCCTACAGGTAATTTAGGCATTGAGATGAACTTTATCCCAAATTGGGCACATAATCCACGGATCTTCACCAACCAAATTCTTCTATTTAACGGATTGTTTTAGTCATGGCCTAGGACACGACAGAGAGAAAGCAGGGCAGAGAGATACAAAGGAAGTAGAGGAAGAAATACACAGTTATATTAGTAAGAAATCAATGGATTTCATTAGGCATAAGCATTTTAGACTGTAGAAGTAGTCTGTGTGTTTTTTAGTTCTTGGAGATACTGCGTGGGAGACATGGAGTCTTATTTTGTATGAGTGAGGTATCGCATTGGTAGTGTCTATTATTTTTTAACATTTTTTGTCATCTTCCATAATTGATGTAACCTTATGCATTTTGAAGAGTTAATTCAATCGGTCACACTAGAAGTGGACCCGTAGACTCGTAGAGAATAAGAAAGTTTTGATTTACAAAACAATCCATTCAATGCCATAGTAGTCAACAAGAAAGGTTAACTTGGAAAAGGCATAACTTCCACAAGCAACTCTGATTGAGGTGATTTTTTTGTCATTTAAAAGCTCTAAATGTGTAGAATAGTGTAGAGAGGTTGAAAGCTACACTTCCAAAATTTTGACCCCTAAAATTACTGTTTAAGGCCACAAATGGGATTTTAATCTAAAATCACCAAAGTAGAACCTAGTTATTAAAAGAACTCTACAATTTGCAAATAGCTTCAATTTTTCACCCAAAAAATACCAAAATAGATGTTAAATTATATAATAACCAAAAATAAATTACAGTATATAATAATCTATTTTGGATTAATCTATAACAAAAAGGCACCCTTATAAGTTGCCATAAACATGAAACCATGTTGTATTGGAAACAAGTGAGCATAAAACCATGTTGTATTGGAAACAAATGACCATGAAACCATGTTGTATTGCAAAAACTACAATTCAAATGCCTTTACATGTTATCATGAACATGAAACCCTATTGCAAAGTAAAACCATATTGCACTTAAGTATAATAGAACTCAACATGAAGCAAATGTATCGGACATAATAACAATAATGAAATGCAAGCAAAGGACATAATAACAATAATGAAATGCAAGCATATCAAACATGGAAAATTAGTGTGAGTAATTCTTTATACATTTATAAATTATAATTTCCCTTTCATCCATCTTCTCAAAAGTATATATATATAAATAAACAAGTGGAATAAGCAACGCAGTTGCTTAGTACCTGCCACTTATGTAAGAAACAATGTAAAGTAAATTAGCATCAGACATCATTCATGGTCATTTACAACTCCATGAGTGATTTAGGCGTTAAGTATCCTTTCGTAGTCTTATGAGAAATTTTTGGTAGACATGAAATACCTAACACTAAACACTACCATCCATAGCCTCATAAGCAATTTAAGGCATACATAGCTCTTCATAGTCTCGAGAACTATTTTTTATAAGCATTATGTACCCAACAATAAAGTAGTAAGTGATATATTGATTGAGATGTACATAATTGACGCAATGTAGTGGACCATTCATAACTCAAGAGTCATTTAAGGCTTACACCGACCTTCATAATCTCAAGAGTGACTCATGGTCTACATAGTCTGTCATACTTTCATGAGTTATTTTTGATAAGCATTGTGCACTAGTAGAAGAATAATAAATGTTGCATAATTTGAAATATACATTATGGATGTAGTGAAGTATGTTACTTCATGAAATGTAAAAATTAATAAATAAGCATTAAATAACTAAAAACCATAATACACAACTATTATTGAATATTTAACTTTTAAAAATATTTTTCATATCTAATATTATATTATATAAAACAACAACAAAAACTAATTAGTTAAAAATATAAACAAATTATTTTCTCAAAATTCAGAATTTTTTTTTTTTTTTTTATAATATCCAATTTTGTATTTGAATTTTAAATAACTTTTATAAAAAAAACTTAAAAAATAAGTAAATACTCATACATATAAACAACTAGCTTCTCATCTACATTAATAAACATGTATATACAATTTATAATATTATAATAACAAATTTGAGATGTTACATTTCTAATCTTTATTTTATAGATATAGCATATAATATTGTATACATGTAGCACATAAAATTATATATTAATTTTAGATATTATATTTATTTTTTATATTCAATCAATATAGTTATTATTTCAATTTTTGTTTGATTAATTAAGTTGAATGTGCAATATAGTTAGGGATGAATCTTTATTTTATAGATATAATAGATATAGCATATAATATTGTATACATGTAGCACATAAAATTATAGATTAATTTTAGATATTATATTTATTTTTTATATTTAATCAATATAGTTATTATTTTTATTTTTGTTTTATTAATTAAGTTGAATGTGCAGGGTTTGTTGGTTATTGGGTCAATAATATGGGGTTAAGACATTAGTGATTATGGTTATTTTAGGTTAATAGTTTAAAGGATAATGAATTAGGTATTAGGTTTTTCATAGTAATGAGTTGGGATTAGTGTAGTTTATATTTAACTTAGATTTAGGAGATTAGTATTTTAGAAATCAAAAATTTAATGGTATAATGGTATAGTGGTAAAAAAGGGTGAAGAAACCAACCTAGTGGATGCCTTGGGAATTTTTTCGGGCTGTGGAGGTATTTCTGTGGCTTCAGCTACTGCAATATATTTCTTGACTTCGTGATTGCAAGACAATCCAGTGTCGTCCATATCATAAACACTGTTTTTCCTCAAGGAAGCCTGCAGGTTGATTCTCATCCGAGCTATTTCCTCTTCTAAGTTTCGCAGCTGCTCGTTTCGTAAAAATCGGCCTTCAAATTATCGGCCTTCAAATTGTTTGCCTGACGGAAAGCTTCGCCGCGCCTGAGAGTGTAACCAGCAGACAAACTACCGTTTTCATTTTCACGGACATTAGTAATGTCGATGCCTACGAGAGGAATCTTTGGAGCTGGAGGTAAATGCTCGTTTACTTCGTTGATATTATTACTTTGGGAGCTGTTCCCATTGAAGGCAGAATGAGCGTGCAACTGATGCATGAACATTGCCTGGACAATCATCCGTAAAGGCAGCAGATCATTCTGAACAGCGTGAACGCAGATTTGTTTCGATAGTTTTTGGCAGTTCAGCGTTCTGCATATATTGTGTCTCTCTTGGTCCGACATCTGCGGATGAGTCTGCACAGAAAATATCAAGCATGAAAATTTAGGTCGAATATGTCCAGACTGTACAAAATTGAACTGCAACAAAGCCGAGTATTCAAAATCTCGGATATCTAAATCCGACAACAGAAAGAACAACAAAATGATAAAATCTCATTTCTTGAAAATTGGAGTTTAAAATCTTGGAGGTTCTTATCTTCGAGTTTTAGATCTGACAACAAAAAGAAAGAGAAAATCGACAAAAATCTCATTTCTTTAAAAACGAAGCTCAAAATCTTTAAAATCAAACAAAGGGATAAACAAAGTGAAAAAATTCATCATCCCATAAAAAATTCTTGAGTATGTAAAACCCTGTGAAAAATCCGACAACAAAAGGTTTGCAAAGTGAAAAAGAAATCTCAATCCTTTTAAAATGGAGGTGAAACTTGACCTTGAGATATATATGAATTTCTTTGTAGAGCCGATCATGCGAAATATGAGCTGATGACGGTACTGTGAGAATAAGATTCAAGAAATATGGACGGAGAAAGCATGTGATCAAAGGCGATTTCGGCCATGTATTCATCCCAGACATTTGCAACGACAGAAACACAGGGATTCGTGTTGTAGAAGCTGTTTTTTATTCCATCGTTTAATAAAGAATCTTTCAAATTGTCCCTGTTCATGCCGTTATTCGATTGCTGTGAACTAATGATATAATGAGAAACAATCTGCTGCATACCGTCAATTTCTGACCTGGATGCAAAAAGATGCTCTCCGTCTGCCTTTAATGGAAGCAAGAAATCGGTGATTGTAGCTTGTTCCAGCTGTGCGGCTATTCTTTCCTCCAGTTGAGCACGGCACTCCGAGCTCGCGTTCCAGGCGAGAGCACAATGAAGTATCGCAAACAAGAAGCTCACAGGCACAACATCATTGTCCGACGGAAGAAGCCTGACGATAGACTCAATGACGCCTCTTCTTTCAGTTCTTGAAAATACCTGAATTTCTTCGAAGTCCAGAGACTTGTCATGAAAACTGCTACTGTATTCGCCTGCCCTTAATATGTCAACGATCCAACGATCTACGTAAAACAATAGCGCTCGACCAATGAATCTCTCACGCATTCCCCGCCTGCGAATACAGGTGATTCTCTGTCCAAAATAATCAAACGGCAGCATGAACAGATCATTTATCCACCAGTCCTCGGAAGTCATGGATCCGCTGACTCTTTGAATTATAAATAACATAAAATAAATGCTGATGTCATAGTTGCCATGTGTCAAGTGAAAACCAGATATCAAACTCCAACTCTGACATCATCTCTGATTGACCAATTAGAAGTTGACAAAATAACAAATTATAAATAACATAAAATAAATGCTGATGTCATAGTTGCCATGTGTCAAGTGAAAACCAGATATCAAACTCCAACGCTGACATCATCTCTGATTGACCAATTAGAAGTTGACAAAATAACAAAGGCAAATATTTTTATTAAAATTTAAAAAAAAAATTTGCAAACTCTAAAGCTAAACTTTAGAAAACAGATTTTAAATTTTTGGTCAGCTGCAACTAATAGAAGGTCAAAGAGAAACCGATTACTATATATACCTGCTGTGGCAGGTATAATAAATAATAACCATCTGCATTAAAATTTTACGTTATAGTTATCTTTTACTAACCTATAATATATATATATCACCCACCATTTATAATCTCGTTTAAAAACAGATACTAATATATAAATATATCAACCATTTATAACCCCTCTCTCTTAATATTTTAAGATTTTACATATAAACATATCAACCTTTTATAACCCCTTTCTATAAAGATTTTACATGGTAGATGCTATTTGTTAACTTGCAATAAGTTTAATAGGTTTATAAGTTGAAAACATGATTATTCAATTGGAAGAATTAATTTAAAATGTATTGTTATTAATAAATTTACTATTCATAAAATTATTTATGAAAACATGATTATTTAATTGGATTTATTAATTTACAATGTATTGCTGTTAATAAATTTACTATTCGTGAGTAAATATTTTAGCAAAGAGATAAAAAAAAGAAATATAATTATATTGGTTAAAAAAATCAAATATATAATTAAGTTGATAAGTGTTAATATCTTATATTTTAGGTTTTATTGTGTCCATTAATAAGATTAATCTGAAACTAATAACTGTATTGCTGAGATTCATTTCATAGTCGGTGTATCTTGTTTCGCTGAAATGCATCTTGATTAAGATTTAAACATGTTTAGTTAAATGGTTAACTAAAACTATTAGTCAAGCTTTAAATTCTTATGCTTAAGAAACTTTTTGGTTGTTTAATTGATACTTTAATTTTTTTTAAGTCTCGGTAGCTTAAAAAATTACGAATGGCCGGAGTGTAAAAGTGTCCAACTTAGATTCATTTCAGCCTTGACATATCTTCTTATGCTTAAATGCATCTTGATTACTATTTAAAGAAAGGGTTAGATGTTTATTTTAATTAGTTTATCTTTATATCATACCATAAATAAATAACTATAACAATCTGGTATGTATAATTGATAAAAAAATAAACTAATATTATTTTAATATAAAATTATATATTTTAGTTTTTGTTTAACAACTAACCATCTCCACAAAACTAAGTGGTCGGTTGCACCTATAGACATTTGCAGGCCACTTTACTTGTGGTTGTGCTCAGAAAGATGAAGACTCTCGTTGCAAGACAAGCAAAGACTGCGACGGAAGGAGTCACGACAGAAGAGGAAGAAAGTAGGTTGAGACGAGGAGTTTGACCTATTTTTGGTAAAAAGCTAGTTAAGCTAATAATGTGCTTTTGGGAATAAAGCATAATTTTAATTTGGGCCCTTAGTGCCTATGTTTAGATGTAACGAGATGGATTAAACTAGAAAGACAACATGTCGATTGGCAGTTGAGAGTTAGTCGACGGTTAAAACAAGAAGTGAAAAGCCTATAAAAGCGTTGAACCAAACTGTGTGTAGGTGAGAAAAGAAGAAAACAAGATTTGTAAAGCATAAAACATCGATCCAAGTTTCCATGCGGATCCACCTTTCAGAGACGAAGCAAGAAGAGAGAGAGAGAGAGAGAGAGAGAGAGAGAAAGAGAGAGACCTAAAACCAGAGAGCATGATATGAGACAAGAATGCATGATTTGTAAATAATATCAAAAGAAGAGTCTGCAAGCTAAGTGCGCAGACCAAAGGTGCTAAACTATTTCTCATGCCAGATGAAGAGCACCTTTATGGTTTTTCCTGGATGGGTTTCCAAATTAAACCTTATGTTTATGTGTCTTTAATTTCTGTGTTTATGTCGCATGCATATACGTGTGAATGAGTTGATATGAATGTGCTAAGTCGATCTGTTGTGAATGAAATTGTCTATATATGTCGTACATCAAATGATATGATCGTACGGAATATTAGTTAATGTTAATTCTTTAATTTATATATTGTTATATGTGTCGATGGATCAAATAGGCTATCATCTTGAAGGAATGTATGAGGATAGAAGTCTATTTTTCAGGTTTGGTCGAGTGACCTAATAAGGTTGCGATAAAAAAAATCCCCCTCATAACTGCATAAACTTGGTTCTGGAATATCCCATAAGATATCTCAAGTGAGACTTCATCTATGTTGCAGGTGTTGCCGACGGAGATCTCCTTTGTCGATTCTATATATTGGGTTTTGTTGACGAACAAGGATCTAAAACTGGGTCGACAGAAAGCACACCAACAATCATATATGGGTAACTTCAAAGAGGAAATGTTGTGTTTTTAATGGGGAATTTAGTTATTTGGGTTGTTGAAAGTCATTCAAAAATAAAACAAAGTTATTCTAGGGACACGATGATTTCCCCATAATCCTTGTCTAAATCTGGAGAGAGAACTAGTGCCAAAGCCGCCATTAACATTCTTCCTTGTGACAATCTAGTGATGGAGTTGCACCATTCAATCGGATTTTGTAACAAAAATAAAATAAAATATTAATTAGATTAGTTAATTATTATATGAAAGGGTGTAACCCTTCATTCTACATGTTCAAAGCCTATAAAGGCAATCTTCATTTGTAATTGTTATCATTATCTAATACATTAATATATTTATCATTTAAAATGATAGTTGGATTCGACTAGTTCAGATCAACCGGATATGGTTGCTCCAAGTGGTATCAGAGCTTTTGCTCCTCCTCCCTCAGAGCTCAGATTCGGCTCCTCCAAAACCCCCTACATCTCCACACACGCCCCCACTGCTTGCTCCCCTCTTGCATGAAATTCTCTCCCTCCCTGTTATTCACGCTCTCCCTTCCCATCTCTCATGCGCCTTTCTGCATGCTCCAACCTCTTTCCCACCACTACTCCCACTACATTACTTGTCCATATACTCCAAACCCATGACCTACTTGCTCGCGCTGCTCTCCCACCCTTCCATTACCATCACATACGTCCTCCATCACATACTCTCCCCAAACTACGTCTCCACCTCATCTCCTCACATCACCCTCCTCCGAGCTCTCTATTCCAGCCCATTTCACTCTTCCACCTCATTGCTACCGCTTACGCCCTCCTCTCATGTGATTCCCATCGCCCTTCTACTCTATGCGACTCTCTACATAGCCGCCTCCACCTCCACCTTCCCTCTCACCATTCACCACGCTATTGCTCCTCTCTATTTCCCCAACCTACACTCCCTTGCGTGCATCATCCATCCCACAGCTTCCACGCATCAACCATCCCATGCTCTGGAATGTACCCAGCCCCCATGCTGCCTCTGCCCTCCACCTACCTCGCCTCCATCGTGCATCCATCTTCCCTTTTGCGCTCCATCCACACTGCCTCCATGCGCCATCGTTCCCACCTCTACGACGACCTGCAAAAACAAAACAAAACAATATATTATAAATTATAATATATTATATTATTTCAAATATATAGTAGTATAATATATTTATAATAATATATTTTAAAACAAAATCAAATATTATATTTGTTATAATATAAATAATATTATAATATTTGTTTAAAAAAACTATATACAAAATATTATATAGTTTATGAATAATAATAATAATAATAATAATAATAATAATAATAATAATAATAATATCATTCAAATTTCACCTCAAAAGGAAAAATAGCGTTGAAAATACACACCTCCGCATACAAGGTCCAAGACCAAGGCGGAACTGAAAGAGAAAATCGAAAAAATGGAGAAGGACATCAAGTCCCTTGTCGCTAACCAAAAAGGCTTGAAGGAAGAGATGCAAAATAACAATACAATACTCAAAGGTGAGCTTGTTTTGGTACTAGAAAGAAGGTTGGGTGAAAATTTTGACATCCTAAATGAAAAAGAAAAATACGAATGACAAAATGAGTACCATGACTCAAAACATAAACACCTTAACACAGAACATGAGCACCATGATGCAGAACCATAATACATTAATCAAGGTGTTACAAAGACTGATGCCTAAAACATACCAAGTCATCAGTACAAACATGCTAAAGGCATCAGTTCATATTTCCACATAGGAATCACTTGCCAAGAATCAAGAAGAATTGCAAAAATAAATAAATATTAACAATGCGACGCTTAAGCAAGAGACAGAAACAAAAGTACCATCAGATATGGAGGCACGATTAAACAACAAAATAGAAGCTATCAAAAAAAACAAAAACAAAACAGTTCAAATATGTCACTTGCATCGTCTAGTAGTTTCGAGCCACCATCAAATCGTAAAGCAAAACGAAATTAATATCGTCTTTACAAAGTGTACCCATCTAAGGAAAAAATAGAGTTATCAAAATACAATGGAAGTGAACACCAATGCGTTGCTTTGATAAACAAGGCTGAAGAATACTTTGGAATTTACAATATTCAATTTGATGAGGAGAAGGTGAAATATGCATCTATGCATATGGAAGGATACGCCTATAATTTGTACTTGTGATGGAAGAGAGATAATTTTACCTACACCTGGAACTTGTTCAAAAATTATTTTTGTAATAGGTTTCAAGGAATCAAAGAAGATGAATTTTTCAATAAACTTACTAGATTACAACAGTTGAGGAATTCACACATCAGCGGGAATCCTTATCGACATGAGTAGTTGGGTTGTCTGACAAGCAAAGAATCGAAACCTATTTAGGAGGTCTTAAACCATACCTCTAAAAAGAGTTAAAGTTGCACAACATACCTAATGTAGAAGTAGCAATACATAAAGCAAAAGCCGCAGAACGCAAGTTGGACAGAATTAAAACAAGAGGCGATAACCATTATCAACGAGAAAAAGAGACATAATGTAGGTACTGTGCAGATACTTGGTCACCCGACCATCAATGCCTCAAACCTCAATCATATGCCTATGAAATGGAAAATAGATCAAATTCATTTAACGGTTACTTAGATAATAGAAAAAAAAAGAACAACATATGTCGTCGATGCGGTGATGACTAGACCTAAGGCCATAACTGTAGGAACCATCAGACAATACAGTGCAGAATCACCAATGGAGAGGAAGTGCAAATCTCTGCACCAGAAATCTCGTCTGATTCTAATACCGACACTGATTTAGAATAAAGAATGACATTAGGAAATACTCAAGCTTTGAGGACAAAGCACCCTTAAAGGGAGTGGCAATGTCATTTAACGGTTAGAAAAAAGATCAAAGTCATTTAACGGTTACTCCAATAATAGAAAAAAGAAGAAAAACATATGTCGTCGATGCGGTGATGACTAGACCCAAGGCCATAAATGTAGGAACCATCAGACAATACAGTGTAGAATCACCAATTGAGAGGAAGTGAAAATCTCTACACCAGAAATCTCGTCTGATTCTAATATCGACACTGATTTAAAATAAAGAATGACATTAGGAAATACTCAAGCCTTGAGGACAAAGCTCCCTTAAAGGGAGTGGCAATGTCATTTAACGGTTAGAAAAAAGATCAAAGTCATTTAACGGTTACTCCGATAATAGAAAAAAAGAAGAAAAACATATGTCGTCGATGCGGTGATGACTAGAACCAAGGCCATAAATGTAGGAACCATCAGACAATACAGTGTAGAATCAACAATGGAGAGGAAGTGCAAATCTCTACACTAGAAATCTCGTTCGATTCTAATACTGACATTGATTTAGAATAAAGAATGACATTAGGAAATACTCAAGCTTTGAGGACAAAGCTCCCTTAAAGGGACCAAGCCGAGCGATATTGAATGTTCCATCTTGGGGTACCGATCCAATTTCCTTGTTTGAGGATCTTAATGGTGCTCCGGATACTCTAGTCGTTATAGTGTTTTTAGAGTTTAAGTTTGGTAGTCGTATATGCTTAGCAAAAGTATGGATAGAATACATTCTCCCTCTATGGAACTCTATGGTTTTTTTGGGAAAGTATGTAGAGCTGGTGAACTCTGTGTTTTTTTGGGAAAGTATGCAAATCCGATGAAGGATGGGGATGATGGAGCTTTTCTTTTTTGAGTGTTATGTATCTGCACTATTAATGAAGTAATATAATCTTTTATTTACAAAAAACAATTATTTTTTATGTTGCTTGTGTTTTGGGAAGGAGTTCGAAGCTGGAATTATCCTTACCTTTTATTTTAAGGATGGGATGGGTGTTAGCTTGTTGAAAACGCCATAGGCTTTTGTTGGGTACATGGTGGTTTGGCCAAAACTGGTTAGTGAAGGGAATTCATAGATGGGCATTTTCTTTTTAAATGAATACCTATGTAATCGATGTCCGAGTCACATGACAGAGGATCAAGATGTCATGGTTTTGTTAGGCGTGGAGTCTCGACAAGTGAGTTGACCCCAGGTTACTCCTTTTGGGGATTACATCTGGCCACTGAAGGACAATCAGCATAGTTCTTTAGGGAATCTTCCATTCTTGGGGTTAATACCCAAAAAAATACAGTTTACAAAGGATTTGGATATGAAAGCGATAGTGGATAAGATTTCTTAGTGCCTAGAGCATATATCAGGCCAGGGTTCAAAAACCCTAACTTGGATAATCATGGTGGTAAATATCGAGGTTAGAGGATTCATCCCCATTCGAAGCAAGCAAATGATTCCAATGACTCGATAAGGGGGCATAGGAGTAGAGGAAGAAATCATATTTCTGGTTGAAGGGAAAAAAGTGTGTCATTCTTAGAAAGCCTTCAATATTGCAAAAGAAAGAAAAAAATATGACGGTGGGGAGATATGTCACTATGGACCGTGTGGTCGGGTTACAATGATCCTTGGTGGTAAGGCTTGAATATGTATCCATGAACACACTATATTTTTTAGAGTGGATCTGTCTAAACTAACGCCCCCTAATCAACTATACCCCTAAGCTCAATATTTAGGTTCTACTTCCATTTCTTGTCTCGTGAGCATAGTGTGTATCTTGGAAAAAACTTGGATCATTGGCAAGGGCTCTCTCATCCTAGGTCATTGGCACCCGAATTTTAACTTGGAAAAGGAACATGTGACAAAAATGCATCTTTGTTGTTGAACGGTTTCGAGACGCTTAGAAATAAGGTTAGGATATTTATGCATATGGGAAAAGATATCTTATATGGGGAGGATAAGAAGGTTGTTGATACAGGAGGATATCCTTAACGAATAAATTTCAAACTCTTCAAATTCTGAAGAAAATGTTACAAATGTATAGAGCTTTCCAAAACCTTTCTAGTGATAACCATTTTTTCAAGTTTGGACTTCAGATGTATAAGATATTAAAATTTGAAGTTTTGACATTTGGACTAATTACCTTTCGACACGTGGAATGAGGAAGCAAGGTCTATCTCAAATTTCTAAATCAAATTAGTCCACAATCAGAAGTCGAGAAAGGAAAAGATAGTTTTGTTGATACCGTGTCGATTTTCGACTTCCGACCTATGGATAGTCGAAAGGCTGGGCTTTAAGAGTCGTGATGATCGTTGGGGAAGTTGTGATGCAAGTTTTGACTTCTAACTTCCTACGTCTGGGTCAAAACAGTTTGAACCGTTCGGAATCTAAACATTTGGATTCATAAATTCAATGTGGTCACAGTGATCAACAGTTTAGCTTGCTCGATGGGAGAATAGATTGACGACCTTGGTTTAAACTAGAAGTTACAACTACATATTTGGTTTTTCATTTTGTATAGAGATATTTGGACGTGTATCTTTGAATTTATTCCTCATTTTGTGCCTTATTGATCCTAATTTTGGAATGGATTCTTATCCTACAAGTAATGTGGGAACCAAGATGCATTTTATCCCAAATTGGGCACATTATCCACAGATCTTCACCAACCAAATTCTTCTATTTAATGGATTGTTTTAGTCATGGCCTGGTACACGACAGAGAGAAGGAAGGGAAGAGAGATACAAAGGAAGTAGAGGAAGAAATACATAGTTATAATAGCAAGATTTCAATGGATTTCATTAGAAATAAACATTTTAGACTGTAGAAGTAGACAGTGTGTTTTCTAGTGCTTAGAGATACTGTGTGGGAGACAGAGAGCCTTCTTTTGTATGCTTGAGGTATTGCATTGGTAGTGTTTATTCTTTTTGAATCATTTTTTTTATATTCCATAATTTATGTAACCTTATGCATTTTGAAGAGTTAATTCAATCGCTCGCACTAGAAGTTGTTAAGTTTTCATATGCTTAGCTAGATATCATTAGTGTTTAATCCAAATTCACAACAATAGCATATGCAAAATCATTGAAAGAAACACAATCAAAAGATAGACACAGATTTATCCTGGGAAACCCTCAAGGGGAAGAAAACCCAATAAAACTTCCTATGTATAAGATGTGTAAGATAAAACCCCAAAATAGGTAATCCTCCTCCTTGTTGGTATGTCTCTCTCTCTCTCTCTCTCCTATCTGAAATACACAAGTGAGATTCTATGTTCAAATGAGAAACACAACTCCTCTGTTTATAGTCTTTTTGTCACTTGACTTTTAACCTAATAAGTAGGCCCCACTAAACTGTCTGATCCGACTTCACCTAGGATGACTCAAAACAGTATTATATTATATTCATTAGGGTACTAGTGACCCGACTTATAATGGAGGATTTACCTCATGACCCTATGATGACCAAATACAATAGTAACATCCCAACAGAGGAATAAGACATCACCCTTGGGGTACATCAGTAAAATACATTTAGAATATTCTTCGAAGTTACAATATTTCAACACTCCCCCTTAACGATAAGGATATTCTACTGACAACATCATCATCAACTATATGAGTAACGAGAGAGAGAATATTCAGCAATATCAAGGTAATACATATATACATCATAGGATTTTTTCAACAATCATCAGCAACTGGAACAGTTACTGGAATATCTTCAATATCTTCATTACTAAAACATCATATTCTACAGCACCGAGTCTTCATCTTCTGCAGCACTCGATCACTTGATCCTTTGCAGCAACACTTCGATCTTTCAATCCCTTGTAGATGCACTTCGATCTTCTTTACCCTTTGCAGCAACACTTTAATCTTATCGATCCTTTGTAGCAACACTTCGATCTTCTTGATCCTTTGTAGCACCACTTTGATCTTCTTGATACTTTGCAGCACCACTTCGATCTTCTCAATCCTTTGCAGCAACACTTCGATCTTCTCGATCCTTTGCAGCAGCACTTCAATCTTCTCGATCCTTTGCAGCATCACTTCGATATTATTCATCCTTTGTAGCATCACTTCAATCTTCTTGATCCTTTGCAGCAATAGTTCGATCTTCTCGATCCTTTGCAACAACACTTCGATCTTCTCGATCCTTTCCAGGAACACATTGATCTTCTCTATCATTTGTCGCAACACTACCTGCAATACACATGATATCTTTGCAGGATGATCAATCCCTATCACTTTAAGACATAGGTCCAAGAATGATGCAATACTCATCATCATACTCCCCCTTAACAAGGAGGGTCCATAGCATCGACCATCTGAATCGTCTACAAATGAATGCAGGACCATATCGTCTACAACTGAATGTAGATAATTTTCGCAAATGAATGCAGGACCTGTCGTCTACAACTAAATGAAAGACTCAACATAAACCATCCTCAGCTTGTTAAATCTAGTACCACTCCCAAGCAAGTGTTATATTACGACATATACAAGTGAATGTAGGCACACTCTCCATGCGAGAGTATCGTCTGCAATGGAAGATCTCGTCCGCAACAGAATGCAGGACTTTTCGTCCATGGGGACTCATAGTAGACCATCCTTAGCCTGTTAAATTTAGGACCACTCCCAATAAGGTGTTATACTACGACATCTACAAGTGAATGTATGCACACTCTCTATGTGAGATTATCATTTGCAACTGCGGATATCGTCCGCAGCTGAATGCAGGAGCTGTCATCCATAAGGACTCATCGTAGACCATCCTCGGCCTGTTAAATATAGGACCACTCCCAAGATAGTTTTATTCTATGACATCTACAAAGGAATGTAGGTACACTATCCATGCGAGAGTGTCATCTATAGGACCATCCTTAGTCGATAAGGGTTGGGACCACTCTCAAGAGCATAGTGTTATTGTTTGTAAGACCATCCTCAAAAAAGGATATTATTTTCCACGATTGAATGACAAACCTAGTCAAAATCTATAGGCACACTTGGATTCTTTTGTATTGGAACATCACTACCATCCCATCATCAATGACAGTCTCATCATCACTCCCCCTTTCCATGGAGGTTCGTATGATCAACCCGCTCCCCCTTTCCGAGGAGGGTTCATATCATCATTGTTACTCCTTACAAGGAAAGTATGTAGCCTCATCATCAGTGTTCCTCCTTGTGAGGAAAGTCTTTCCGAACTACACCAAGATTTTCAAGGAGGTATCCAAACTTTACTCGAGATAGAGGCTTGGTCAACACATCAGCAACTTGCTTATCGGTACTCACATACTGGAGCTTTATAGATCCCTTATGTAAAAGTATCGGATTTCTATTTGCTTTGATTTATGACAGAACATAGGATTCTCTATCATCTTTACACAACTATGGCTGTCACATAGAATCACTATGGTATCCAACTCCATGTCAAATAGACCTCATGTCAACTTCTAAATCCATATTGCTTCACAACTAGTGAAGCAAGCTGCTATGTACTCTGCTTTGGTCATGTTGAGAGAAACACTAGACTATTTCTTTCTAAACCATGATATCATGGCGAATCCCAGACAATAACATCCACCTGAGGTGCTCTTTCTGTCTGTGGCACTTCCTGCCCAATATAAATCTATATATCCATACAATCTGTAGTCGTGATCTCTATCATAGTATAGTCCAAAGTCTATCATAACTTTTAGGTACCTCATCACATGCTCTGTAGCTATCGGGTGAACCCATCTAGGTTTAACTAGATACTAACTCGGGGTGTTCACAACAAAGCATATATCTGGCCTAGTATTCATCAAATACATCAACGACCCAATAATATATTTGTACTGAGTCACATCCACTAACTTTGATTATTCATCAGATAACAACTTTAGGTTGGTATCCATGGTTGTGGCCATAGCTTTACAATCCAACATATCAAATATTTTCAAGATTTCCACTACATACTTTCCCTGGTTCAAAAAGATTCCTTTTGGGCTCTACCACACTTCCAGCCCATGGAAATAGTGCATCAATCCAATAAATTTCATCTTGAATTCTTCAGCTAGCTTCTTCTTGCTTTATGCAATCAATTTCTCATTTCCTGTCAGAAATAGATCATCCACATATAGTAATAATATGGCAAGTTCATCATCCCTAACCTTAAGGTAAAGGTTAGGATCAACTTTACTTTTGGTAAAGCCCAAGCTTGTCAAGAAGCTATCTATTCTTCCATACCAAGCTCTAGAATCTTGATTCAGTCCATATAGATCCTTTTTCAACTTACATACATGGGTCACTCTGTCTCCAACTTCAAATCCTTGTGGTTGTTCGATGTATACTTCTTCCTCAATCACACCATTCAGGAAGGTTGTCTTTACATCCATCTGGTGTAGATTCTACTTCATCATGGAAGCAAGTTCCATGATGGTTCTGATGGAAGTGTGCCTTTCTACTGGAGCAAATGTCTCTTCATAATCAATCCCCTCTTTCTGAGAGAATCCTATGGCCACAAATATTGCCTTGTATTTTTCAATACTTCCATCAGCTACATGTTTTATCTTGTAGATCCACTTGGAATATACCACACTCTTGTTTTCTGGTTTGGGTGCTATATCCCAAACACCATTCTTCATTATTGATTGGTATTCTTCCATCATTGCTTCTACCCATTCTTTCTTCTGTACAACTTCCTCCTAGCTAGTGGGTTCTTGATCTAGAATATCACACATCAAAGATACATAACTTGAGAATGGATTTGACCTCTTGCATGTTCTTATGGATCCTTCTAGAGCTCCATACTTCTATGCTTCTTGTAGAATTTATCTTACCCGAGTAGATTTTCTCTTTCGAGATATATCCATAGTAGGGGGTTCCTAAGGTTCTAGCATATCATCATCTTCTGATGCTACTATTTCTGGAGAGGGTTCATCTTCTACCTTTTTAGGAGGTAAATCCTCTTCATGTACTTCTTCAAGTTAACATCTTCTATATTTCTTAAGAGTTATTTCTTCATCAAATGTCACATCCCTACTAATCTCTATATGATGGAATCCTGAAATGTATATCCTGAAGGCTCTGGAGACTTCATAGTATCCAACAAATATTCCCTTCTTTCCGGAAGGATCCAACTTGCTTCTCTTGTCTTTCGGAATATGTACATATACTGGACAACCAAATATCTTGAGATGGCTCACTTCATGTTTCTTTCCTGTATACATTTCTTCAGGCGTCTTGAATCCAAGGGCATTGTGATATAATCTATTATGCACATACACAGTTGTTATTGTTGCTTCAACCCACATATGCATGGGAAGGTCTTGATCATGAATCATTGTCTTCATTGCTTCCATAATGGTTCTATTCTTTCTTTCCATGACACCATTCTATTGGGGATTGTAGGGAGTGGTTAGTTCCCTCTTTATTCCAGCTTCTTTGCAGAAGGATTCAAATTCTTTTGAAGTATATTCCCCACAGACCACCATTATCTGATCTGAGTGTCTTGATTCTTCTTTTGGAATGGTTCTCTATCAAGGCTTTGAATTCCTTGAATTTCCTGAACACTTCACTCTTTGTATTCAAGAAGTATATCCATGTATTTCTTGAATAGTCATCAATAAATGTGACATAATATTCATATCCACTTAAATATCTGGAGGGAATAGGACCACATACACCAGAATGAATTAATTCCAACATACCTTTAATCTTTGCTTCACTCTTCGGAAATGGATTCTTGATGTTCTTTCCTCTTTCACATCCTTTGCAAGTACCTTCATGATCGATCTTCAAATCTGGTGAACCTATTACCACCTTGCTCACATAGGGTAATGCTTTGTAGTTGATGTGATCAAGCCTTCTATGTCATAGTTCACTTGAGATAATGGTGTCACGGACAAGGGTTATTTCTGAGTGTCCCTTGAGTTTGTACAGACCGCCTTCTTCTTCACCAATGACCACAACATATTCAATTGCCTTGCCTTTGTTCCACATGAGTACTTGTCCATCTATAAAAGCAACTCTATATCCTTTATTATCTAATGCTGAGATGGAAAGTAAGTTCTTTTTCAAACCTAGTACATATAGCACTTCCTTCATCTTCATGGGGGTTCCTGAGTCAAGCTTGTAGCTTGATTCACCAATGCCTTTGATGGGATATTGGTAGTCATCTCCTAATGATACTTTCTGAGGAGAGTTCTTTTCTTCAAGTTTCATGGGATATTGATAGTCATCTCATGATACTACCATGCATATCCTATTGGTGAACCTTAGCTGGTAGAAAAGGATGAAAGATGACCTGAGAGCATACTTACTCTCTATTGAAGAGAAAATTAGCTCTCTTTTTGTGGGCAATTCAAATGGGGGGTTTTCGATTAAAGAAAATGCATCTTTGTTGAATCTGGAGACTACTAAAGGTAAAATTCTATTTATTGAAATGGAAAACTGGAGGTAGAAGAGTAGAGACACATGGATTAATCAAGTTAAGTGTAATTCCAAATTCTTCCACAAGCATGCCAGTCACCACAGGGTAGTGAATGCCATTTGGGATCTGAAAAATGTCAATGGGATAGAGGTATGAATCACATCCCTTTATCTTGTCAAGGAAAGATTAGATCTTAGCCATCAGATTTACGGATTGAGAAGGTGAAAAGCCATTTTTAGATTATAAGAGAAAGCCTAGGGTAGTGTGCAAGACATAGTTTACAAGACAAATTTATAAGAGAAGACTGAGAAGAGAAAGCGTTTTTGCAGCAGATTTGACATCTTTCCCAAGAGAGTTGGGGCACAAATCCCAAGATAAAAATTATGTGAGGAAGAAGAGATGGTCTGTTAAGGAGGAAGGAGTTTGTCACATAAGAATTTGTACAACATAAGCTTGGGCACACTTTTTTAGGTTTTCCTAGGGCACGATGTTCGAGGTAGA
This sequence comes from Pseudotsuga menziesii, assembly GCA_001517045.1. Taxonomy (NCBI): domain Eukaryota; kingdom Viridiplantae; phylum Streptophyta; class Pinopsida; order Pinales; family Pinaceae; genus Pseudotsuga; species Pseudotsuga menziesii. Next base: position 308,474 of record LPNX010104546.1, on the reverse strand, counting down.
GTGTTTTTGGTGTTGATTGTTTCGTACCTGTCTATACAGCTGAGGTTGGACACATTTTTCAAGGTTAATGTTCGTGATGGGTCGTATAGGTTGTATAGTCACCTAGCATGTTTTTCAAGGAATAATTCTGAGACTATTTTGGGTGTTCTGCAAGTGAGTTTTATGCTTGTTGTTTTGATTCCAAATGGATTACTATTGTAGCTTTTGTACTCTTTGAAGTTGATAATAAATTTCTCTTATTGGGATTTCCCCTTTTGAGGTTTTTCCCGAGTTGGATAGCCAAAATATTGGTTTCTATTTGTATTTATTAATTGTTGTTACTAGTGTTATTCTGCTGCAAATTGTACTTAGTATTTGTATTTCAGCTTTCAAGTTCATGGAAATGCATGCATATGGTCTACATTTAATGTAGGTGTCTGTAGAAGACTGAAATATATTATATACCAAGTGTTTGACAAAACCACAATAGTCCAGTTTCCGGTTTTTTAACAATCCCATCCTAACATTAAAATAATTAGTATGCATAGTAATTAAAAAGTCTTATCCAAAATGTTTCTTTCATACTACCCATGCAATTTGAAATTACTTAGCAATTTAATTGTTTTTTTGTATTTAGTTCAATGAATGGATTTTTAGGGTTACCATTACATTGGAGATTGAGATTCAACTTTTATAGAAGAAGCTGACTTTAATGAAACTAAGTTCTTATGTCATTTCATGAATGTGATCCTTTAACATATTTTAAAAAATATGTTAAATTGTTTAAAATTTTAAACAATATACCAAATTCTTTAATTTTAGTAGTTATTTAACTTGTTATTAAATAATATCTTAAATTAAAAAGTGCATTAAGCAATAAATTGTCTTTTAAGAAAAGATGGGAGAAAACCAATACTAAAATTAACCTAAAAATGCATTGCAACACACACTCAAAGTTTATTATATATTAATAATACAAATCTTTAATATCGTAGTCGTGCATTGCAACACACACTCAAAGTTTATTATATATTAATAATACAAATCTTTAAAAATGGGATCAATGTTTTAATAATCAAAGACATCACAAGCATATGGAAGTCTTCAAATTTTTCATAAATAAATTTGATTTTTTAATACAAATTTAAATATTCATTTAAAGTTTATTATATATTAATAATAGAAATCTTTTTTTTTTTCATAAAAAAAAGTTCTTATATATTAAATATATAAAAAAAGGTATCACCTGTACTTTACACAAAAGTGACCGACTGTCCACTGTCACGATCTTTTTACACATCTACAAGTCCACAGAGTGCATCTTTCTACCCATAATCCCAAGTAACTAATAAGCAGTCTTCCCCCACCATGTATCTTTCAGTTTGATAATGTAATTTCCATTACAAAACATCAAATGATAAATATATGCCCAATATGAACCATAAGATATAACAATCTTATGCATTCATATGAAATATCAGTCTATCTAATATGTACCAAAAAAACAAAAAAACAATCATAAAGGGGATGGATCGCGACCATCCCCACTTGCCACCAAAAAAGACCAACCGGCCCCGCTAATGCCATCTATCTAATATGTACCCAAAATAACATAAGTGGATGGATCGCTACCATCCCCACGAGCCACCAAAAAATGACCAACCGGCCCCGCTAATGCCATCTTAGATAAATAATCAGCATCTGAATTCATCTCCCTATATACATGCTGGATATTAATCTCCTGAAATTAACCCTTCAGCATCATTATACGGTCCATCCAATAGGTAAGTTGGATCAATTCCAACTCGAACTTACCTCTGAACCATTCCACTATAACCATGGAGTCCCCCGCAATTTGGATAGCCTCAATATCTAAAGAACGAGCCAGATGTAGTAGACTCCATAGAGCAAGTAATTCAGACCGCGAATTAGTACCAAAACCACAGTTCCACTTGATATTATACCTGCCCAGTAGTGGCGAGATAAGGATAGCCCCAACACCACATTTGTTACCTCCGTCCTGTGATGCTCCATCAAAGTAACCAATGGCCATATCATGTTTAAAAGATGGAGGCTGAATAATCCGAGTCTTATGCGGTCTATTCTGTCTGGGACCCTCATTCCAATAGACCTGTACCTTATTTGCAATCTGTAGAGGCGAAATATAATTGTCTCGGAAAATGATGGAGTTCCGAGCCAGCCAAATATATCTACAAACATGAAAAGGTAGATTCCGCAGTCGAACACCCCCCGATATCCAGTTCAAGAAAGCCTCGGTAATATGATTTCCCTGCCAAGACCGTCCAGTTGCAAATATATTCCCAATATGTTGCCATACCTGTATAGTGAATGTGCAATCAATCATCAAATGATTGATACATTCCGCAGCCTGATGACATAATGAACAAATACCCGGTCCTTCAAAGCCTCTGCGTTGCAGCGTGTTCCATGTGAGAATGCGGCCAGCCAACATCAACCAAGTAAATATAACAGTCTTAAGTGGTATATGCCAATGCCATACCTCCTTGAACCATAATGGTATAAAATCCGGGAAATTGGATATAACAGTGGTTGAATATGCCAAAGCCGCCGTTATAGTCCCAGTTTTAATATTCTTGTTCCAATACAGTATATCCTTGCAATGGTTCAAACAAAGTCCAGTATTCCGGATCAAATAGGTATAATAATTCCATTCTGTAGCCAGTGCCCCCGACAGATCAAGGTCCATTGCATCCATCCACCCCATGAAGCGTCCATCACCATAAAAATTGGCTGCCTGTGCCAAAAAATAGATTCTTCTACCAAGTAAATGAGACAATAAAGGTTCTGACAGCCGAGAGGATCCAGCCAAACCTAAAATGGGATCTCTACCCACTCTAATGCTCCATCCATCCCCAGGATGCCATGCCAGCCACTGTTTCAGGATAGGCATCGCCTGCAACAAGGCCCTCCAAATATTCGAAATAGATATCCGGTCATATTCATGAAAGCGAATCCATTCTGATATCGGCCAACCCCGAATATATTTAGCAGATATAACCCGATGCCACAAGCTTGGAACAAAAATACACCTCCACAGGAATTTTAATAATAGAAATCTTTAATATCGTAGTCGTGCATTATCCAAATACTTTAAAAATGGGATCAATGTTTTAATAATCAAAGACATCACAAGCATATTGAAGTCTTCAAATTTTTTATAAATAAATTTGATTTTTTAATACAAATTTAAATATTCACTTTTACGATGAAAACTCCTTATTAAATACTTATAATATTATAGTTATGTATCATCCAAAAATTATACAAAGTGACTTTAATGTTTTAATCATCAAACACATCACTAGATTGAAGTTTTAAGATTTTTTTTAAAATAAATTGAATTTTTAATACAAATCTTAAATGCTATTTTTAACAATAAAAATTCTTTGTATTAATAATATTAATAAGCATGTTTAAGGTTTCATATTTCTTTTTTATAAAAGTTAATCCTCAAGAATTGAACTTGCGTGGGGATGGTAACATTCCTTTTTCGCAACCACATGTGCTTGAATTAACTTAAATCGACATATCTTACATCAAGTAACAATATTACGTGCCATTGGATGTTTACTAAACAAAATCGGCTCTGATCGCATTGAGCGTCCATTTGTTCGTTGTCGGACTTCTCTGACGCTCCTGCGTGTGGATATGGATCGTGGCCCAGGTCGGCACTGGGCTTGATCTAACTGTCATGATGTGTCTACTACGTTTGGATCTGGAAGGTGGTCGAGATTGGAACCATGCCCAATGATGGAGGTGGGGCACCACCACTGGCCTCCCTGGATGATAATGTCGCTTTCAGTAACTTGATTTCTCGTAGATCCCAGAAATCCGGATCTGCCCATGTGCCTAAATTTGTGAAGAAGTTGGACAAGGTCCCAATCATTGAACTCCCGCCACAGCACCCCATGCATATTGTTGTCTCCCTGGAAAATCGGGCCCTGGTTGGGCAATTCACAAGACTTTGGCCCTCACCCAAGTCAATTGATAACTGGGTCCAGAAAAATTGGAGATCGTTGATCGCCAATAGCGTCACCTATTACACGGTGGGAAGGGGGTTCTTTCTTTTTGAATTTATCTCCAAAGAAGATCAGGATCTTATCTTTCGCAACAGGTCGTATTTCATGGGACCTCAAGGCCTCTATATGAATCGTTGGACCCCGAATTTTGACCTGGCGGTGGATGTCCCCAAGGCGATGTCAGTATGGGTCTGTCTCCCTAATCTCCCAATGCATTGTTGGACCCCTTCCTCCCTGCAAACTATTAGTGACATATTGGGAAGATCTATTGATAAAGCAAACCCCAAAGAGAACTATTCTTGTGTCGGAATATGGGAATAAGTATATCTAGAAGCTAGGTTACGAGAGGCTATCAAGTTAGTGGTGGGAGATTGGAAACACATTCAGAAATTGGATTACGAGCAGTTTCCTTTCAAATTCTGGCATTGTCATGAATATGGTAACCTCCAAAATAATTGCCCAAAGTTTCCCACATAACAGTCAAATAGAGAAGAAGAAGAAGGGTGGACTCAAACCAGATGAGCCAAGGCTAATACCAGACAGATTCAAAAAAAAGATAGGAGAAAATAGGGACCTTAGAATAAAAGGAAGGAAGATGCGGTCCAAAAACCCCAATCAGAAGAAGGGAATAAATTTGCAGCTCTGGACAACGAATTAGGGGAAACAAGGCCAGAAGAGGAGTTGGGTCCAGGGATGGAGGAACCTCCACCATTGAGCCCTAGGATAGAAGGGAATGGATTTCCAGATAAGGGAAAGCACTAAGAATCAAAGGATCAACCCGAACCATCAAATCCCATCTCAAAGGAGGAAGGTTCGGAAGAAGAGGAAGGAGAAATTGGACAATCACAACTCTCACAGAAAAAAGAAAAGCAAGGGAGGAAAACATACAAGGAGTGTAGAGAGGAAGCTACTTATAGAGAAAAACTCCGTGGAGCACAAGCCACGATTGAGGCAATGATCAATCCTAGGTTTACCATACAAAAAGGCCAGGCCTCCAAGGGGGCCACTAATCCCCCCAGAGGTAAGTAATGAAGGTGGTCTCCTAGAACTACAGAAGTTTTGGGAGTAAGAAAAATTCAGAAGTAATGAGAGACTTAGTCCACATTTCCAGCCTCGATATCCTACTGATCTAGGAGAAAAAAATGGAGAAAGAAGATTTTATCCAAACTAGTCAACTCTTTGGAAAAAAGGAGAAGGAATATCCATGAGTGCTAGAGGAGCTTCTGGAGGGCTTGGTATGCTTTGGAAGAGAGCATCCTTCTAGCTTGTTCAATCCCTCTCTCACACCCATTGAATCTTCTCAAATCTGCATCACAAGGAATCAGGTCTTCAGGTAAACATTCTAAATATCTATGTTCGAGTCCTGCTTTCGGAAAAGAAAGAGTGGTAGCAAAGTATTAAGAATTCTTTGGTCTCTCTTCAGCCAGAGAACCTTATCCTAGCTGGGGATCTCAATATCACTTTCAGTGCAAAGGAAAAAAAATGTGGGTCAATTGTCAGAGACCCACTTTGTGAATTAGTGGAATATATAATAAGGGCTTGGGATCTCGAAGACATCAAGCCAACCCACGGTATGTTCACCTAGACCAACAAGAGAATCGGTCCTAGACATATCACATCTAGGATTGATAGGTTTTTAGTACAACAGTCCCTCCCTCTGCTTGGGTACAGAGATTTCACTTCCATTTTTCCCTTCGGCATGTCGAATCATAAGCCAATCCTGCTGGACCTGTTCGCGGATAAAAATATTATCCCCATTCCTTTGAGATTTTTTTTAAATTGGATCAAATAGGAAGGTTTTCATGAGCTCGTTCAAGAGGTTTGGGACACACTGGTTTCAAGCTCCCCTTTCTATGTCTGGGAAGAAAAATTAAGGAAGCTTAAATGAGCTCTTAAAGCTTGGGCTAAAACTATGAAATCCCCAGTCGCGCAAAGGATAGAAGCTCAGTAGAAACTGGAAAATCATCAAAGATGGCAGGAGGAGCACCCAATGGATATAGGAAGCCTGGAAAAGGAAACTACACTCCTTCGAAACCTGCATGCATCTTGCAGGACTATGGAAGAGTACTGGAGGCAGAAGGCAAGATGCCTTTGGCTTAAGGCTGGGGATAAAAACACAAACTTCTTCCACAAGCAAGCGAAAGGATGTAAGAGCTATAAAGCGGTGAAGGAGATACAAGGTCAAGGTAAAATTATTCAAGATTTTGAGCAGATTAAGAAGGTGGCGTATTATCACTTTCAAAACATCTAAACCGAGTAGATCCCTCCTGGAACATTGCCCAGTTCCCCAATCCTAAATATGGTCCCAAATTTGATTAACGACTATGTTAATAGAAACCTCATGGACCCTATCTTGAAAAAAAATCAAAAGGGCCCTTGCAAGTATGGAGCCTGACAAATCCCTAGACCCTGATGGGTTTACGGTCAGATTCCTTAAGACATGTTGGAAAATCATCAAGAATGATCTCCATAATATGGTTATAAAATCTCAAACTTGAAACAAATTAAATTGGGGGGAGCACCAACTCTGATTTTCTAGCGTTGATCCCCAAGGAAAAGGGGGGCACTTCCTTCAACAAGTTCAGACCCATCTCACTATGCAACATTGGCTATAAAGTTATTACCAAAGTTATTGCTAACAAGATTAAAGAAGTTCTTCCAACTATTATCCCTGAGAATTAAGGTAGCTTTATCAAGGGAAGGCATATAGCTGACACTATCATCCTTTTCCAAGAAGCAATACACTCTAGTCTCCAGCGTCGGGGAAAATGTATCATTATTAAACTGGATTTAGCTAATGCTTTCAATAGAGTACGATATGAGTTCCTTTTTCAGGTCTTGCATCGATTCGGCTTTGAATCCAAATTAATTAGATGGATCCTAGCCTATATCAGAGGGCCCTAGATTGCGCCCCTTGTCAATGGGCGTGTAGCTAGATTTTTCCAAGCCACCTGTGTCCTTCATCGGGGCTGCCCTCACTCTCCTCTTCATTATGCCATCCAAGATTCAGTGATAAGCTTTCAGCTTGACCAAAGCCAACTTCAAAACAACCTCATTTTCCTACGCATTGCCAAAGAGGTCAAGGATATTAATCATGGCCAGTTTGCAAACAACACAATCCTCCTGGGTGGAGTGAGCGTACAATTTGCAAGACTCTTTAAAAAAGGGCTTGATCTCTACCAAGAGGCTTCAAGGAGTCAAATCAATTACAAGAAAAGTCAAATTTGAGGATGGATTGCAACCCCAGATAAATGGTTGATATTATCACAATCCTTGGAATTGAAGGGAAGACTCAATGGGATGTGTTTAAATATCTCGCAGTGCCCATATTCAAGACCAATCCGAAGTCCTCCAACTAGATCCCAATAGTAGACAAGATTAGCAGCAGGATGAATACCTGGGACTCATCGTGGTTAAATTCAGCAGGAAAAGTGGTGTTAATTAAAGTTGTTCTCTCCAGTATCCCTATCTATTAGCATTCCATTCTCTTGGCCCCGAAAGTGGTTATTTCCCTCATTGAAGCTCTTTTAAGAAAGTTCCTTTGGAAAGGAGGGAAACAGAACGAGGAAGCTACCGCTAGTAAAGTGTCAAAACCTTTGATGGAAGGAGGATTACAAATCAGGAACCTGACATCTCAAAATTTGGCACTTGGAGCAAAAATTCTCTAGAATATCATCACTGGCAAGGTGTCCTGGTGCAAATCTTCCCTCTGGAAAAAATATTAGGGAACCGCTTGAGGTGTCTTGACAACCCTCCTCTGGTAAGAAAATGATCTGCTATTTTCTCTATATTGTCGAAGTCCCTCAGCTTTTTCTCCCCCAACCTTACATGGATCCCAGGGAATGGGAAGCATATCAGAATTTGGGAGGATTCGATAATAGGAGATCCGCCACTTGAATAATGGCCTAGCATTGAAAAAATCAAAGAGTATATGCGCAATCATAATCTACTCACCCTCTGGAACATATTAGAATGGAAGACGGATAGCTCATACCCCTAGATGGGTTGGCGGATCCATTGCCTAATCCACCTCGAAGAAGAAAAAGCTATGTTGATTTCCAAACTACACGGGTAATCCCCTGTCTCAAGGACCATTAAGGATGCTAGAGTATGGGGAAAGAGATCGAGGATCTATACCACTTCAGTGGGCTACAATATTATATCAAATCCCCATCCCACTGACAATTCAGCTATCTGGAAAAGTGTTTGGGCGGTGAAAATCCTTCCTAAAGAAGATTTCTTTGTTTGGAATTTGGCTCATGGTAGAATATTAACCAGGGACAACCTAAAAAAAAAGGGTTCGGAAGGTCCCACTAAATGTCCATTTTTTATGAATAATGAAGAATATGCTGAACATTTATTGTTCTCTTGCTCCTATGCCAAAGAGGTCTGGAAATTGGCACTTTCTGGTGGTATAACTCCTCCCATGGAAATCATTCATTGTCTGCTTATTAATTGGGCAAAGATTTCCCCCTTCACCAATCTTAAAAATCTGAGGACTAAATCTTGTTGGATGATGTTACCAAAGTTTATTTTATGGAAGTTGTGGCTTGAAAGGAACTCTCGTATCTTCAGAGGGAAAGCTTCTCTAGCAAGTCAGGTTGCTACAAAAGTCAAAGGTCTATTGGAAGATTGTCTTTCCCATCTCTAGTGAGACTCTTATGGTTGCCTACTTTCCGCTATGGAAGAAGATTGGGTGCACAACTTGTCTCCTGACTTGCCATGGAAAACTGAAAGGGTCAAGAAAAGTTTGTGCGCTTGGGAACTAAGAACTGATGAAACAGAGTGTGAAAGGTGGTTGATCCAACTTCGTAGGGATGTTCTTTTCACTGATGGGTCTTCTAGAGGAAATCCTGGGGTGGCAGGGGGGGAGGGGTTTTCATCACCCCAGGTGGAAAACTGGAATCAAATTTCTCATGGGGACTTGGAATGGAAACAAACAATGTAGCGGGAGCACTAGCTCTCTGGAAAGGACTCCAGATAGCCAGGAGCCAGGGAATTAACGCACTTATAGTGTTGGGAGACTCAAGAATAATAATCCAATCCCTCGCTGAAAAATAGTCTCCCTTCCCAGATGCATCTCCATCAGCTAATCAGGAAAATTCAAGTCCTGGTCAAGTCATTCCGCAAAGTCAAGTTCTTCCACATTCTAAGAAAGTATAATAATAAAGCAGACCTAGTTGCGAACATCAACACCACTCTTGGCATCGGAATTTGAAAAATGGGGCTAGCACATTTTTCCAACCTCCATAGGACATTGGGCCTTAACCTAGGGGTAATACACCACCTCACCACCCACATCAACAACTCTAGGCGCTCCCAGGCGGTGTATGTCATTTGTTCATGGAATAATCTTAGAACTGGATCAGATGCCTGTGATAGTACATGCAGGTTGATGACTTATATTAACTCTCGTACGGTCGGGCAGGAACGTTCTCACCTCGCAGCAAGAATAATGTCCTGTCACCCTTATGTGAATTCAGACGAGGACCCTCAGGAAATTATGGATGTCCAAGGTGATTTGGGTGGTAAGTTTATAATGTTGGGGAAGTGCAATGGTCGTTGTTTCAAGCTCTGGTTTGTCTGCATCAGCGATGAATTTGTGGGTTTACTGAGTGTTCAGGAGGTTTTCATCATGGATGCATCCTCGACATCCTCTGAGTCCACGGCCTCATCTCCGCCTGCTCAATTCATGCAAATGGACATCAGGGAGATAAAGAAGAAGATTAAGAAAATGAACCGGTATTTGGGAAAGATCGATTCAGAAGGGAGGGTGTAGGCTGGAAACAATTAACAGAGATATGGCTTTCCTAAGTAAGGAATTTGCTCGATCAATTTCTTGAACTGAAAATGCTTTGACAGGGATGCTGGTGAAATTGGAAATAAAGTTCGAGAAGTTGGAACTGAAGGTGGTGAAGCTGGAAGTAGCGAAGTTCTCAGGTTCATCCTATCGCCATGGCGAGAAAGCTAAATGTTTCTCAATCTATTAGGAAATTGTTTTTGGTATGCTTGTTTCTATGTTTGATGTAATTAGTAATTAGCATGCAGCTAGTAGTTCTCTGGATCTCTTTGATATACTATGCAGACTGTATAGGAAACAATCCAAACTCACAAAGGATTGTCAGTGTCTAAACCATGTTTGTCACTTCCTTAAGGGCACCTATAACTTTATGTGGCTCTGTTTTTGTGGTTATACCACCTTATATATATAAAACATAACCATTATGTCTGAAAAAAATATTAATAAACATGTTTAATATTGTTTATTAATACTATTAATATTAAGCATGTATGGTAGTCATAAACCAACAAAAAAACTTATAAAATGGCATTGATGTTTTAATCATCAAACATGTTTCAAGTATAAGTTAAAGTTTTACAAAATAATAATAATAATAAATAAATTAACTTTTAAATATAAATTTTGAATGTGATGATAAATTATTAAATTTTCAAGATTTCAAACAATGAAATTAAAATATTGTTTACAACTTAACACATATATTATTAATCATTTGATTCATTTTTTTAAATAATTTTTTTTTCCAATAACACAAGCACACCTTGATATTTTTTTTTGAAATCAAAGATGGCAGCAGTCCCTCAAGAATGTGTTGGAAATGATGTAGAAATCCCTGGCAAGCTGCTAGAGATTAGGTCGAAGTGTACTTTCTAAGGTTAGCCTGTAGAGATTTGAGATCTATATATAGATCTAAGATTTGGTTTGTTATGATAATCTACATCTATATATTGTAATATTTTTTTATTTGATAATTGAATTGTTTTGACACCATTCCTGTGTGTATGAGAGTGAGTCTTTGTGCTCTGTACTCTCCTTTTCTCTCTGTGATATATTTAAGTGAGAGTGAGTCTTTGTGCTCTGTACTCTCCTTTTCTCTCTGTGATATATTTAAGTTGGTATCAGAGCCTTCTAAGGTCGTGAAGCCACTGTTGGGATTTGAGGACATGGAGTCCGTGGGATCAGAGTGAGTGACGGTTGTTGAAGGAAGCCGCATCATTGTGTGAAGATCGTTGCCCATTTTTACATCTCATTTTTTCTTCATTGAATCGTATAGCCCCCATTTCTTCTTCTTTGATCATTGAAATTGATCAAAGAGAAGAACAACGAAAAAAAGATCGTGAACGGAAAAGATTGCAGGTGCAAAGTCAAAATGAGGAAGATAGGGAGGAGCATAGAAGTCAAAATCGTGATAGAGTAAGATCATACAGACAAAGAAAACAACACGGTATAACTAACATAATATCACAAAATAAACCCATTTCTCTCTTCGGTGCCAATAACCCATTCAATGGACATATGGTGTTAGATCATGATCAACTTCATACAATGTCCAATGTACCAATTTCTCATGAATATGAAGTATGAAGTGATTGCCCATAAAAGAATTGATAAATTTGATAAATTTGCTCATATTCAAATGTGCCATGTGTGCATTCAGAATTTAGTGGTGAAGCATCTGCATGTGAAATATTTAGATATACAGAACTTGCATTGAAATAATATTTAAGTTAAAGAATTGAGCAGCTTACCAAGAATCGTAGGTAGTTATATATGTTATACAAAACTGAAAATTTTCGTGTTCTATCTGTGATTATAAATATGGATCAAAGGAAATGAATCATCTTCTTCTCTTATCTCTGTTTGCCACGTTCTTTGCCACCTTTGCATTAGAATTCGCGTCAATTGATAAGTGTAACCATGAGGCTGCCTAAAGCTCGGATTCAACTCGAGGAAGACGTGTGTAGGAGGACTGATATAAGTTAATGTATGTCGGTTCGTTGGATAAGGTTTGATCAAAAGTTCAAAACCATAACTCTTTCAGCTCAGCTGCAATATAATCTGACAGTTTCTTCACCATAAAGTCTGGGAAAACGTGATGTTTTATTATTGTTATCGGGAATTATCAACGTCTCCCAACTGATAGATTAGCCCAACAAAGATACATTTTCTGCTGAATCAATCGAAAAGAAAGCAAACTCCTTTTCCAAATTCATAAAAAAGAACCAAAATTTTGCATTTTGTTCTGTGCGTAAACCGTGCTTCACAGTCTTTAAAACAAAAACACAAAAAGTCACCAGATAAGCGAAGGGGCAGGAAGAAAGTAAGTGAAGTGATACACCATAAATTCTGTTGCTTTTATCATTAAAAAAAATTAAAATTAAAGTGTTGGGAAAAGTTATATTTATAGTAGTGATTTTAATATATTTTATATGTATTTTTTTAAGTTCAGTTTATTAGCTTATTAGCTAAAGTAAAAAGTAAGAAAAGGGTTTAAGATTTTGGAGTCAAATTTATGGGTTGTTATGCTAGGCTTTACTTGATTTGTCTACTAGATCAAATTTATGGGTGGTTATGCTAGCCGCTCAGGACTGGAACCAGCTTAGATCCAGTTTTACTCGGCTTTATCATGGGCTGAGAAGGATCAAATATTTTGAGGTGCAAACCCTGCTTCAACAATTGTACTCCAAAAAAGGGTTTGCACCTCGAAATATTTGATCCCTCTGGGCGCATGATAGAGCCGGATAAAGCTGGATCTAAGCTGGTTTATTTCAAAGAGGAGAACACTTGGTTTATTTCAAAGAGGAGAACGCTTGAGAGATCTGTGTATGGGAGAAGATCGTGGTGCTTCTGCTGGGAGATCACTGCTAATGTGCATTTTCCATTGAAGATCATGGTGCGGCTGTCAACATAGAATCTGAAGAATCGATGTCCAACAAAAAGGACATTGCTGCTACCATCTTCGCCTGGTCACCCTGCCGGTGCATAACACCATCGCATCTCTTCTCCTGAAAATCAAGATCCAAAAGTCGAGAGTCTCGTGAAGGAAGCTGCTACCATCGTCCAAACGTGGAACTGTATGGTGACTGAGATCGTTTCCTGAGAGTGTGTGTGAAGGAGTTGCCATCCTCCTGAGGGTCTTTTCTACATGAGGATCCATGAGTGTACTTCATTGCAGGTACAAGTGAAAAAGGACACGAAGAGGCAGTGAAGGTGTTCACTGAGAATGAAGCCACTGTTTTATCGCCTGGTGAGATAAACAGAGTTGTGAGGTTTGAGATAGCCGAGATCTTGGTGACAGATCTGAGGTTCTGAGCTCGTGTTGTGTGAAATAAGTGTGAGTGGAGCCGCCAATTAAACCTGACGCTACCTGTTATACACGCTGCCAATATTTGGTGAATGCTGATAGAAGACTGCGTGTAGAGGCTGCAGTATGGAAAACTGAAGCCGTGGATGCTTCTGACCTTGGGAAGAGAACTCTGTTGTGTGCCAGTAGCTAATTTTTTTGCTGCCTTCAAATTGGGTGAAGGTAAGATGGAAAATCCACATTTAGTTGATTCTTACATTAATGAAGTTTCTAAATTAAATGGAGAAAATGACGTCAACTGAAAATTGAAGCTTATGATTGTTCTTGAATCCTATAATGCTTAGATTGGTAACGAGGTTAATCTTACAAATGCTGCATGCCTGAGCTTAAAAAATATGTATGTTCGGTTCATCCAAAGGACCAACAGGAAAGTCAATGGTTGACTTTGTTGACCGAACATACATGTTTGTTAAGAATGGCCATGGTGCATTGCTTCAAGACTGGAATAGGAGGGAGTCAAAAGCTAAGGTAATGCTGAGAATGTTTGTTAAAGACAACATAATTCCTTGTATCAGAAACCTGACACGTCTAAGGTAACATGGGATACGCTCAAAGGTCTGTATGAAACAATTGATGCAAATCAAGTATTTTTCTTAAAACTAAATTGTTGTCAATCAAGATGGAAGCTAATGAAGGGGTAAGCAAATTTATTTCTTGCATTAAAGATTTGAGTGATAATTTGGGATATATAGGTGAAGTTCTAGAAAGTACCAATTTAGTAACTATCACTCTCAAAGGCGAGTGTCAGATTACAAAGTGTTTCTTTCAGCACTTGCAATGAGAGAGAAGCCCCCAACTTTTGAAGAACTCACAGGGATTCTTATACAAGAAGAAGAAAGAATGAAGAACTATGATTTGGATGCCCAAGGTTTAGATCTATCCTTCATCGCAAGAGGAAGGAAACCACACAGAGGTAAACCATGGCATAAAAACAGAGGCATGTTTCATACACAACAGAAATGTATGACACAACTTGATTCTTATAGGAGTAGAAGTGCTGAATGTCATTATTGCAGCAAACAAGGACATCTTGCTAGAAATTGTTTTCAAAAAATGAATCGTGGATCAAACCAAGGATTCAGAAATCACAATGGAAATTTTGTGCATAAAGAAACCCTAAACTGTCATAGATTCAAAAATCTTAGATTATTTATTTATGAAGTTGCATTGTATACTGACACTGATGTGGAGAACGCATGGTTCATTGACTCAGGTGCATCTTTCCATATGTCTTGTAAGAAAGAATGGTTCGATGAATATCATGAAAAGATATATGGAACTCATATTTACGTAGGTGATAACATGTCACATAAAGTACAAGGCTATGGAGTGATGAATGTAAATTTACCTAATGGACAAATGAAAGAGATCCATAATGTCATGTATGTCCCTGGTATTAAAAATAATCTAATATTTGTTTCTACCATTATTGATAATGACCTAAAAGTGGAGTTTGGTAAATATCAGTGTCACATTAAAGACATACGAGATCACTACAGGATTGTTGCTATAGGTTCCAGGTGTGGAGGTTTATATAAGTTGGATGCAAGCAAAAGCACTCATCAAGCGTTGACATCCAGTGCAATGTCAACAAAGGAACTCTGGCTTCAAAAGTATGGGCACATTAACCATAATGATTTAATGTTGTTGCAAAAGAAATCAATGGTTGAAGGGTTGCCTATGATTAAGAATGACCATATTGAATGCACTGCATGTGCACTTGGCTATAAGGCCTTTGCACATGTCTCAAAAGATGAGAGAAGAAAACTTGATGCAAAATCAATTGAATGTATATTTGTTGGACATTGTACTGACCAAAATGCATACAAGTTGTTTCATCCTAGTTCACATAAGCTGATTGCAAGTAGAGATGTGGTGTTCCATGAGAATGCAGATAAAAATGATAGGTTGAATGATTCTGATGTTTGGCATATTTTTAATGCTAATGATGATTATGTCAAATTAGATGCAATAGTTCAGCAGGATTAGGAACAGGAGCAGGAACAAGAGCAGGAAGAGGAGCAGGGTGAAAGCAGCAAGAGCAACAGTGATACTTTGTATGATGGAGATACAACAAAAAGCAGAAGAATAATGGATGGAACTCATGCTAGAACTATAGTACCAAGAAGGTCATCTCGACAAACTCATCTTCCTCCAAGGTATAGCGACTATGTTTTAATGTCCAATGTAATGAATGTCATTGAACCAATGAATTATGAGAAAGCCAAAGATAAAGAAGAATGGGTAAATTAACTTCAACCACCTACTACAACACCATCTTAATTGTTACTTGGTAGTTTGTTGATGGGTTAATGTTGTTGCATGTTAGCAGCAACCACTACCTATTTTGATTTTGGACCATTTGGGCCTATTTTGCTTTTGGATCATTTCAAAGACCCAACTCGTCATCGCTTTGATATCTTCATCAATTTCAAACATCCATTTCTGTACAAGTCGAGAAGGTCCCCTAGTCCCAACTATGATTTACAAGTTGCAAATTTAAAGTGATTTCCTCTGATGACCAAACATTTTTAACAAAACGTTATGACATAGTAAATAAAAGTTCAAAAAGTCAAAAAAAAATTAGTCGCAAAGGTAAAGATGAAATTCCAACCCTGCTTCCTTGTAGGATAAACAACAATCAAAACGCTCCATTCTTCTTCCTAATTCCAATCAAAATAGATTCTCAAATTTGTAATTAATGAAATTTTGCAATTTCAGTAATCAATTTCTTTTCAAAAATAAATGCCCAATTTTGAAACTCTCTAAATTGTGAAAATCTTGATTTGAAACTATTTAAATTATCAAAATCACAATAGAAATACTGATTTGAAACTATTTAAAATATCGAGATCTCAATTTAAGCCATCAAAATTACACTCGTAATATTTTTTTCCACTGGCTTTTGGCAACTCAGAGGCCTTTTAGTTGTGAGGTATACTGGTCGTGCCTCCTCTAGAATATGCATTAATCAAATTGGGAAAAAGGAATCCGAGCCAACCAGAATTTGACAACGTCCATAATGTTTTTTTCATTTTTACATGTCTTCATTTTTACATGTATTTGACATGTAAATTTGTGATGAACATGTCAACATTGACAAAATTTAGATATCCCGTCACTGATCAGAAATTCTAATACCTATGTTACCTACTATAACCTAGCTAACTATACTTGGTGGTTGTGCTAGCCCATGGGCTACTAGTAATTTCCAGTTATCCAAGGAACACATAAATGTTAGACTTTTCTATTTCCGTGTATGTGTTGTATTTATTTATATTTTGTGTTTGTAATTGCAGTATAGTTGTTGCACATTTAAACTTAATAAATTTCTATATAAATATTTTATTCATATTTATATATAATATAAAAAAATATTTTATTCACATTTATATATAATATCAAAAATAAATTAACACTTAACGAAATTGCTTAAACCTAAACCGTCATTAAATTTTCATTTGACGGGTATAAGAAATTGAATTTGTAGGCTTTCCCATGTTCTAGTGACCGACAAAGTTCCAAAGACTCGAAAGAAGGTCGAGAACAAAGATATTCATTTACATCGGTCTAGGAGAGAAGATTATGTCAAAATTAATTAGCTTGGGGTAGAGTAATGATTGTTGTTGTAGGTTTATTGCTGGCCATTGGATCTTAATATCTTGAGATCCAACAACCAAGAATAATTTTGAGGTAACAATCATTACTTTACCGCAGGTTAGTTAAACATCACTAATTCACTAGTAGAAGTGGAACCCACTACAACATGTTTGGACTTAATGATTAAGAGCATGTCTTGCTTAGTAGGAGGTCACAAGTTCAAATCCAAATGAAGTAGTGTATGTATACTTTGTAGATATTAGCAGTTAAATCACTACTCAGTGTGGGTCCCTTATCCTACAAACAAAAAAAATATCATACACCAATTTGATGTGTCACTTGATAATAAACTTAAAAATAGATTATAATTATTATTATAATATATATATTCCGATTTTACTTAAAACCATAACACTGATGATGACATAAAATACCATGGAAATTATTGACAGCACTTGAAAATTCAGAACGACCCGCCGTTTTTCGTTCCTTCTTCGTTTCGTTTCGGGTAACAGATTGGATGGGCGCCCAGTGCCTGTCAGTATAAAATTCATAGCATCGTTGATTCGTCACGCATAGAAAACTTATCATTGGATTATAGAAATTTAGGCGTACAACTGGGCACAAACTCATACAACCAAACAGAATTGATATGGAGAAATCCGGTTATGGAAATGACGGAATATTCAGGTCCTTGAGACCGCCGTTGAAGCTTCCAAAGGACGAGAACACCAACATGGTCTCTTTCATGTTCAGAAATTCCTCATCTTACAGTCACAGATTAGCACTGGCAGATGCAGATTCCGGCGAGAAACTGAACTTCAGAGAATTCAAAGACAAGGTGAGCGTGGTGGGTAGTGGATTAAGTCAATTGGGTATTGGAAAAGGTGATGTTGTACTCTTGTTTTCTCCGAATTCTAGTTATTTCACCCAGTGTTTCTTTGGGATTGTTTCAATTGGGGCGGTTGCAACCACTGTGAATCCGTTGTGTACCGCCATGGAAGTAGCCAAACAGGTCCAGGATTCCAAAGTCAATCTCATAATAACTGTCCCAGGGCTGTGGGACAAAGTTGAAGATCTGGGTTTGCCTGCAATACTAATTGAGGGGGAGGGGGATAGGTTTAGCTCTCCCATTATTTCATTTTCTGAGGTCGTAACAATGGGTGCCCAGAAGAACCCACCTGAGGTTCTTATCAAGCAGACAGATACAGCTGCACTGTTGTATTCTTCTGGGACTACTGGGACCAACAAGGGGGTGATCTTAAGTCATAGGAATTTCATGGCGGCAGCCTTGATGATGACCAGTGACCATGAAATGAAAGGTGAGAGGCATTGGACAGTCTTATGCGTTCTTCCCATGTTTCATGTCGCTGGGCTAGCATTTATCGTATATGGGCAGCTTCAGAGAGGAAATGCTCTGGTTTCAATGGGGAAATTTACTTTGTTGAGGCTGCTGGAAGCCATTCAAAAATATAAGATAACCTATTTACCTATAGTGCCACCCATTATGATTGCTATTGCAAAAGAAAATATTGTGGCACAATATGATCTGTCTTCTTTGAAAGAGGTTTTAGGTGGAGCAGCACCCTTGCACAAGGATATCATGGAAGAGTGTTCCAAAAGAATTCCACAGGCCACAATCAATCAGGTGCATATCTATATCCATCTTTTACCTATGCATCAGAGACAGTTGCATATTTTC
Source organism: Pseudotsuga menziesii (assembly GCA_001517045.1). Lineage (NCBI taxonomy): Eukaryota > Viridiplantae > Streptophyta > Pinopsida > Pinales > Pinaceae > Pseudotsuga > Pseudotsuga menziesii. The sequence continues at coordinate 289,965 of LPNX010104546.1, read as the reverse complement.
ATTTACTTCCTTCCAAAATGTATGGAAAAATTTGTAAATTTTTTATTCCAATATACTTTAACATTACCTGTGCAATGTTACCTATGTAGAATATTTTCATTTACTTCCTCCAAAAACTCTATGAGAACAAGGGAAAATCTGACAACTTTTTTTTAAGCTTACTTGCTGCAATGTTTAATATTAATCTTTGTATTTTGAAATTTTAAAATACCCTTAATAGAATGAATTACTGAATATTTTTAAATTATTAAAAGCTTGAGTGTTTTTGCTTTTGAACTAATGAGTGTTTTTTTTGCATCATTTACTGGTATAAAAGACATATCAATATCATGCATACCTTCTCAATATATATATATATCATTCTTAACATATCCTGGTTTGGAAAGTAAGTAGAGATGTTTTCTCAATTTATAATTTTCCATGTTTTAGTTTTTTCTATCCATTGGTACTCCTCATTTTGCATGAGAATGATAACAGGGATTGAAAAAGAAGATATACCAAAAGACTTTATCTTTCAACTTTTTTTAAGTATTTTTTTTCTTGTCATGTTGTATTTTTGTCTTTTTAAAAGCGTTTGAAAAACATAGGTGAGAGGTGTTTAAAACCACACAACTCTTAGAGAAACATAGATGAGAGGTGTCTAAAACCACACAACTCTTAAAACTAGGTTAAGGTAAAAAAAATGAAAGTGTCATAAGGATGATGGTCACATAAACTACATGATCTTAAGTGGTTAAATAAATGTCATCATCAATAACATATTTAAGGTTTATGACAATAAGAGTGGGCCTAATGGTTAAGAGCATGTGTTTCCTCTTAGGAGGTCAGACTTTACCAGTTAATAGATTATTATTATTATTATTATTATTATTATTATAAAGTTGTCCAAAAGCATGTGTTTTTTTAAAAAGTTCATGGATTAGATTTAAATCTTAAAGAAATAGGAAATTTTGATAATCAAATTATGATATAATTGAAATATTGTATTTAATAAACAATTAATTTTATATATTTATATAGAGAGTAGAAAGCATAAATATTTTGTCATTATATTTATTTTTATTTTTATTTAACATCTAATTTTTAATAAATATTATTTAACAACAATAATAACGGTTATAACTAATTTAGTTATTAATTTGATATATGTAATTTCTTTGTTTATAAGACAAAAAATACTATTTTTTATAATAAAAAAATAAAAATAAAAATAAAAAATTAACTACTAAAATTTACACTATTTTAAAACTTTAACACTATGTTTTTTTTTAATTTTTTACAATTAAATATACCATTATAAAATACAAAATAAAATAAAATAAAAAAATAAACATCTTTCTCAATTAAACATGTTTATGTCATTATATTTATTAAACATTAAACACTTTTTTAATGTTATTATATTTATTTTTTATTTTTATTTAACATCTAATTTTTAATGAATATTATTTAACAACAATAATAACCACCTATTTTAAAGGTTATAACTAATTTAGTTATTAATTTGGTGTCTATAATTTCTTTGTTTATAAGAAAAAAAAAACTATTTTTTTATAAAAAAATAAAAATAAAAATAAAAAATTAACTACTAAAATTTCTACTATTTAAAACTTGAACACTAATGTTTTTAATCTTTTACCATTAAATATACCATTATAAAATACAAAATAAAATAAAATAAAAAATTAAACATCTTTCCCAATTAAATATAGCTTCATACCTTACAAAATAAAATAAAAAATAAAAACTTTAAAAAAAACCTGTTTTGGTTGACATTTTCCCGTATTCTTTTACAAAATAAAATAAAAATAAAAACTTAAAAAAAACTGGTTTGGTTGACATTTTCCGGTATTCTTTTATTATTTGTTTACCTTGTCCTTCCCACAAGATGGGTACCTGTATTGTCATTATTATTGCATATTAGAATATTTTGGCACTATATGATTGTGCTGTCTGTGGGGCAGCAAGGAGGATTCTAATTATGATTATAAAATACATTAATTTTGCATTATATATAAAATAAAGGTTTTGAAACATAAAATTAAATTAAATTTTATAGTTTAAATTGTATTGGAGTTTAGAAATAGTATTTAGAAGTATTTTATTTAGTTTAAAAATAACAGATCTTAATATAAATAAATAAAACTATAGATTAAAAAAATAATATTCAAAAGAGTATAAGAATATGAGTTTAGATTGAATAAAGAAAAGTTTAAGTTGACTATGAAAATATAAAGATTTAAATAAGAGAAAAAATACTAAATTCATAATAAGAGGTTAAGGGGAACAAAAATGATAGATAATAAGTTTTGAGGAATGATTGAGCTTGTATCCATCCTCTAGATTAAAATTGTTTGATGTTTTTCAATTTTCAGGGCTTCTATGACTAGACTCGAGAGAAATAATGTGGTGTTTGATGTTGGCAGAATGTTCTACTATAGCGGAATCTTTGGAATGGCAGTTGTGAAGGATGTCAGCTATATGCTCTTTGTGAGAGGTCTGGATAGACTTGCTTGTTGTACCAATGCAGGATTTGCTACAAGAGCAAGGAATTATGTATACACCTTGGGAGAGAAGAGGGTCAGATTTATCTTTGATGCTTCTAAATTGTTTTTTGAAGGTTTTGTGAGGTTTGAATAAAGTATGGATATAATTTCTAGCTAGGGATTTGGAAATATGCTCAATGATATCATCAATGTAAAGAAGAGATAAGGGCTCAGGGTGGGTTGATGTGGAGGGGTTTCTTAGTTTTAGGATAGAGAGAAGAATGAAAGGCTTTATTGATTTGGGTTGAGTAGTCATTGGGCCAAGACGGATTTAATGAAGTGGGTTCTTTCTTTATTAAGATGTTGGGGATCAAAGATACATATTTCTCTAGAGATGAGGATTCTTCAAGAACAATGCATTTTTGGGTAGGGTAGAAATGGAATTGAGCATGAAGGAATATATATTTGCAGTTTTTTTTGTAACATACTTGGTGTCAAAAGGAATCCATCTGGTTGACGAGTTACTAGGACATCTAGAAAGGGAGAGAATTGACTTGTTGGATTTCCATGGTGAATTGAAAGCGGGGAGAGATTGTATTAAGAAGAGCACAAAATGTGTCAAGGGAAGCCCAACCATGGGGCCAAATGACGAAGGTATCATTGACAAATCGAAACCAACACTTGGGGTTTTAGTAGGAAGCAGTTAAGTGCTCAAATTTCAAAATGTCCCCTAAATATGTTGGCTACTACAAGGGATAAGGATGATCCCATAGTTGTTCCTTTGGCGTGTTCATAAAATTTACATTTGAAACTAAAGAAGATGGAGTTGAAACAAATCTTGATGAGAGTTAAGGTTTCGAGATCAACTAATTTAGTGATGAGATCAAGGGATTTGGGGACAAGAATTTTGGTGTAAGGAAATGACATCGTAGTTGACCATAAGGTCTTGTTCATTGAGGTTAAAGTCATGAATTATACGGATGAAATCAATAGTCTTTTATAAATGAGGAGGCTCGTTCGATAAATGGTTGAATTTTGTCATCTTAAAATATGGTTAAAACATAGGTGGGGGCTTCAATGGTGCTTACAATGGGTCTAAGTGAGTTATCTTTCTTTGGATTTTGGGTTTCCCGTAAATTTTATGGGGTTGAGAATAGTGGGGAAGAAGGCCCTTTTTTAGAGTGGGATCTAGGGAGGAGTTTTTAACAACATTGATCACAAGGTTGGTGATTTTGTTGAGGTATTTTTGGAAAAAGGATTATAAGAGGATGAAGATAAATGTTCAAGCAATTTAGCTTCATAATCAAGGGTGTTAATAATTACTGAAGCATTGGTCCATGTGTTTACCAAATTCATTACTCCTATGGCAAATCCTTCATTGCTCAAATGGGTAGGTCTATCTAGAGTCATCTTAAAGAGCATATTGTTGACCCCCCTTCACTATTTTATTCAAAATATATTATACTAGAAAATTCCAACAAAATCAAACACCTTATCTATTTGGATTAAACCAATTTTTTTGCATAATCTCTCCCATTGTTCCTTTCATTGAATTAAAAAAACCCTAGAAATTGAAAACCATCCAAACAATTTTAATTGAGAGAAATGATACAAAATAAACCATTTGTAGAAACCTATAATCCATCATTTTTATTACCCAAAACCTTCTATCTTAAATTTATTGTTTTCTATCTTATCTAAATTCTTATATCCCCATATTCAACTTTAACTTTTCTTCCTTCCCTTTTTCAATTCCATTGCCTTATCTTAATTCACATTCTTACATCTTTTAAATCTTACCTCTTTTAATTTATATTTTATCTCTATTAAAATCATTTATCTTTGAAAAAAAATTCCAAATCTTATATTTATAATCTATAATAATTATGATATTATAATATATTATTTATATTTAAATTTTTAACCAAAACCTCTATAATATTTATGATATTTTCATATATTTTCATATTAAATTTTTTACCAAAGTCTCTGTCTTGTTTGTGTATTTGCTATCTTATCTTCTTCTGGTATCCATCATAACTTTAGTTTGATCAAGTCGAGAAAAAATAAAACTTATCCATTTATTTATAAATTTTGAAGGTATCATCAAGTTACTCTTTTTTTTTATATCCTAACTTTTTAATCTCTATTTTCCCTCATCTTATTATCTTATTGAATTTTTTCCTTATTCTTTATTAGTCCTTTCCTTTAGGCTGGTAAAGACTCTATGAATCACCTTATTGTTCAATTAAACAATGCAAAACTAAAAAAACCTACCCCATGTTTTTGTTAGTATTCATTGCTCAACCAATTGTATCATTAGAGCCACTTTATCTAGTTATAAAAAATTTCACCTCTTATTTGGCCTCATTCTAAGGCCAAAAGAAAAATAAGGCATAGATTTGTTATATTTTCGCCAATGAAAAGTTGAAAGTCTAGATTAATGCTAGCGTTAATCTTTAAAATTAGTTGTTTGGATTATTTACACTATCCTCATACATTGCTCAAAGTGGTAGGTCTATTTGGAGTCATCTTAAAGAGCATATTTGTTTAAACCCTTTACTATTTTATTCAAAATCTATTATGCTAGAACATTCCAACAACACCAAACACCTAATGTGTTTGGATTAAACCAAAATTTTAGCATAAACTTCCCCATTTTTCCTTCATCTAATCAGAGAAACCATAGAAATTGAAAAGCATCCTAGCAATTTTAATTAAGAGGAAGGATACAAACTCAACCATTTTTGAAAACCGATAATCCATCATTTGTATTCCCCTAAACCTTCCGTCATGAATTTATTGTTTTCTCTCTTATCTAAATTCTTATATCCCCATATTTGACTTTAACATTTGTTCCTTGCATTTTTCACTTCAATTACCTTATCTTAATTCACATTCTTACATCCCATTTAAATCTTACCTCTTTTAATTCATATTATATCTATATTAAAATAATTTATCTTAACAAAAAACTTCCAAATCTTATATTTATAATCTATAATATTTATGATATTGTAATATATTATTTATATTTAAATTTTAACCAAAGCCTCTGTAATATTTATGATATTATAATATAATATCTATATTTAAGCAATAACACTCCCCCATCAACAATGTTGCCACCCCAATCAGAATCAGTATATCCAAGCAATAACACTTCTCCAGTGGAGGCATACCTGAGTCCATATGCAATTGTACCACAAAGGTATCTAAAAATATGATTACTTGCAACCTAGTGTCTGTGTCTAGGATCGGTCGTGAACTGACTTAAGATGCTAACTGCATAGAAAATGGTTGGAATCAAATGTATCAAGTACATCAACAAGCCAATCAATTGTCTATATAATGTGGGGTCCAATAGATCCGATCCAGTATCAGTCTCATGGAGTTTCCTCAAATTGGAATCCATTGGATTATTTATCAATTTACAATCCACCATGCCAAATATGTGCAAGATTTCCATAGTGTACTTCCCTTGAGATAGAAATATCTCATCATTCCTCTGCCAAATTTCAAGGCATGGGAAGTAGTGCATAAAAACTAAGTCTTTCATCTTAAACTTCGAGGTAATATCCCTCTAACACTCTTTAATAATGATTTCCTCTCTAGTGAGGAAAATATCATCCACATATAGGACTAGTACCAGAGGTTGGTTCTCCACTACTTTGAAGTACAAGTTTGAATCCACATCACTCTTCAAGAAACCCAGTTTTTGAAGATAACTCTCTATTTTGGCATACCAAGATCGGGGAGCTTGTTTTGACCCATATAGGTATTTCTTCAACTTGCACACATGGGAATCCTTCCCATGTATCACAAAACCCTCGGGATGCCCAATGTAAACCTCTTCCTTGACCTCACCATTGAGGAAGCCAGTCTACACATCCATCTGGTGAAGCTTCCAGCCCAATGATGATGTAAGTGAAATAATAGATCTAATGGTAGTATACCTCACTGGTGGAGAAAAAGTCTCCTCATAATCAATTCCCTCTTTCTGAGAAAATCCATGAGAAACAAAGCTGGTTTGTACTTGTCCACACTGCCATCTGCAGCATGCTTCATCTTGTAAAGCCATATGGAAGTTACAAATGACTTCCTCTAAGGTCTAGGAACAATATCCCAAACATCATTATTCATAATAGAATGATATTCCTTTGTCATATCATCTTTCCACACTTGTTGCTCTGCAACCTTTTCATATGATGAAGGATATGAGTCATCAATGTTGCTCATCAATGCGACATATCCTGAATACCTATCAGGATGCGTGCGCTCTATGGAAGTTCCTATTGGTGCTCCATGCTTCTCACGGTCTTTCAAAACATCGCGGCACCATGCTGACCTCCTCTTTGAAGGAGGTTCATTAACCAATTCAGCCGGTTCATCAATGACATGTAGCTCTGCATTCTCTGCTGGATTCTCCCTCTGAAGATCAAAAGGGGAAGAATCATCATCATGATCATATGATATAGGAGCCTCAACATCCTTTGTATCTGGATCACATTCAAGCTCTTTTGACCACTTGAATGTTACCTCCTCATGGAAAGTCACATCCTGACTAACCTCAACATGTCTCTCACCAGGTACATAAATTTTGAATGCCTTGGAGGTCTCATTGTAGCCAACAAAAGTTACCTTCTTTCCAGAAGGTTCCATCTTGGTTCTCTTTTCTTTTGGAATGTAAATATGCATGGGACATCCACAAATTTGAAGATGTGATATGTTTGGTTTCTCACCAGTGAACACCTCTTCGGGTGTTTTCTCATCAAAAAATGCATGCGGACTTCTATTTTGTATGTACAATGTTGTACTAGTAGCTTCTTCTCATAAATAAGCAGATAGATCCTGATCATGTAACATGGCTTTTGCAACCTCACAAACTATTATGTTCTTTCTCTTTGCAACCCCATTATGTTACGGGTTGTAAGGAACTGTTAATTGTCTGCATATCCTGCATCACTACAAAACTCATTAAAATCATTTGATTCAACTTCTCCGCAATTATCATACCTCAGGGCACGTATATTTCTACTTGTATGATTCTCAACTAAGGATTTATAATCTTGTAATTTACTGAAGGTTTCACTTTTGGATTTCATGAACTAAATCAAGGCCTTACGAGAGAAATTATCAATGAATAAAACATAGTAGAGATGCTCACTGGGGGATGAGGAAGACATGGGTCCACATACATATGAGTGCACTAAATATAAGATGCCTTTAGATCTAGTATGGTTTCTAGGAAACTTCTTTTTACCATTATTTCCTAAAGCACAACCTATACAAACAGTTTCATGTACATAATCGAAACTACGCATACCTTTCACCATTCATTGCAAACCAGGGAGTGCTCTGAAGTGGAGGTTTCTAAGTCTCCTATGCCAAAGCTCGCATGAGCTGATAGTATGATGTGTCATGGCTGCAGTATAATTTCCTGGGACCTTGTAAATTCCTCCCTCTCGAACTCCAATAACAATAGCAGTATCAATGTTCTGGTTCTTTGGCCACAAGTATGCTTGATTCTCCATGAAGATGACTCAGAATCCTTTATCTTCAAGGACAGAAACAAAGAGTAGGTTCTTCTTCAATCCAAGGACATAAAGAATGTCCTCCACATGTAGCGTGTCTCCTTAATTCAGTTGGAAGGATGTGGATCCAACTCCTTGGATTGAGTATGTGGAATGGTCTCCCAATTCTACCATGCATGCAAACTATTTCTCTTTTAGGTTGGAGATTGTGCCCTTGTATTTTGACATGTGATTTGAAGCAATATTGTCAATCATCCATGTATCTTCTCTTGTGATGAGTGATCCAGACAAAGCATAGACTAGGTAATACTCCCTCCTTGTCTCTTTCTCTTCGGGTGCATCTTCTTTGGAATTTTCTTCTATGGTTGTGGAAGCATGAAATCTTCCTTGTTTTCTTTTCTTCACATGGAAATCTTGTATAAAGTGTCTCGTATTTTGGCAATAAAAACATAGGATCTTTGATTTGTCAAAACATTTATTGATCTCTTTCTTCTTTGCACATAGAGACTTTTTGGGAGCGAATGCCTTCCTCCCTTTCTTGGTTCTAGCCGTGAGATCTAGATTCTCCTCTTTAGTGTGCACCACTTTGTTTTGAATGCACCCTTCTTCTTGAATGCAATCAGACCAAAGTATTTCAAAGTCAGGATGCTCTTTTCTTCCATTTTCCGCAGTAATAAAGGTCTCCCATGAGGAAAGAATCCCATCGATGGAAATTTGAAGAAGATCATCCTCATCCGTCTCCACATCGATGCTTGCATGTTGATCCTTCACTTGTGAAATATTTGTTGAGAAGGAATCTACGGTCTCATCTATTTCAATATTCATGTTGCACAACTTGTTATTCAAAGCCATCGTTTGAGTAGGGGCATTCTTCTCATAAGGATTTGTGATTGTTTCAAAACACTCCTTTGTCATCTTCAATGGTGTGATCAACGACATGAGGTTTTCCTTCACATAGTCATATATGATCCTCTTTTCCTTTGATTGATTCTTCTTGTAATTAGTTCTTCCAACATTTTTAGTAGGCTCTTCGATCACAGTGGTCACAAAGGAATCAAGATCATGCTCTTCAATAATGTTGATCACTCTCGCCTTCCATGTGTTGAAGTTTGTTGTGCCTTCAAGTCGTTCTTCCGATTGGACAGATATTGATGCCATTACTTCAAGCTCTTTCTCAATGCTTCATGATCATGTGTAGGTTTAGAATGTTTGCACAAAACTAAACTCTTGTGTGCCCTTGCTCTGATACCGTGTTAATGTTTGAGAAAATATGAAGATACTTGAACTTTAAAAGTTTTGTTAAACAAATCTAGTGCACGTAGATATCATAAAACAATTCAAACACACAAATCATTCAATCCATAAGACACATGGTGTACTTTACGAAAGCCCTCCAAAATATGGAGGATGAAAAACCTAGCAAACAATCCTTTGAGTGTGATAGATAATGACATAGAATGATTTTTCAAGACTTGCATATTTCTTAATAAGAAATATATAAGGAGCACTATAGACTAGAGATGATACAGAATATTGTTGTAGCCTTTATAAGTACATCACACTATAATAAAAAGCTTATTCATTCATACAACGAAGGTAGTGAATGGTTGTGTGCCTTTTGGGCACTGTGAACACTATATAAACCATGTGCACACTTCACACATTACCTATCGTGCCTTCCTTGACTTGGTCCCAAGTTTTCACCTCGTAATTATCTCCCACACTAAAGATATGCACCCTCCATTAATTCATCGGTGTTCACCACCTCTAACTGAATTGAAGTGAGTTGAACTAAACTGAATTGAATGTAACTAAACTGAAATAAATGTGAACTAGCTAATTAATTGCTTGACCATTAGTTAGGATTTTAACTGAATGTCTTTTGTGCTTCACAATAAGTGCCATCAACAACAACCACTTTGCATAAATTAAGGAATAGATTCCTTAATTAACTAAAACTTGTTTTCCACAACTTAGACTTAACTAATGTCTGTGAAATTCAAGTTCACTAGAGGTTTGACATAAGCAATTCAAATATTTACTCTATCTTTGTGCTCATCTTATAATTTAATTAATTTTGCATGGTTCATGAGTTCTTAATTAATTAATCATGTTTATCGTATCATACTTATAAGAATTGTTTCCAACCTATGATCATATGTATTACCCCAGGTCATGTATTCATATGCTAAAGTATTTCACTCTAGGAGTAGATAATCCCTAAAGGATATTACCTAGTGACCATGACTAGCCATACATCACAAAGTAGATCCTCATGACTTGATACAACAAAATTCATATGGTATTGATACAACACAAGACCAGTTCTAATACAACACAATACCAATCTTGATACAACACAAGACTCCTAAATTTCATACAACATAAGTTCCAGACTTGATACAACACAAGTATATGACCTTGATACAACACAAGGTCCTGAAATTAATACGACATAAGATCTTGATCTTAATAAAACATAAGATCATATTACAACAATCTCTCATGACCTCAACAACCTAGCTTGATACAACACAAGCTCTTAACTTAATACAACATAAGTTGATGAACTTAATACAACATAAGGTCTGAACTTGATACAACACAAGTCTCATGAAGAGGTTTTTAAACTTGATACAACACAAGTCTCATGAAGAGGTTTTTAAACTTGATACAACATCAGTTATGGACTTGATACAACACAAGTCTCATGGAGAATGGCTCTTGATGATGTACATTTAACATCTATCCTGTTGGTTAATGTTCACAATAATGTTCTCAATTTTATGCTAAAATTGTTTATTCTCTTCATTTAAGATTATAATTAAAATGTTTAGATAGGTACATTCTTATTTGTGTAATAGAAAATATTTCAAAACCAAATCCCCATAATATATGGTTCTTAAATAATCTATTTGTACTTGTTAATATTTTTGCATATGTTTAAATTAACACTACTAATAAAACTAACATTTTTTTTATGAAAAGACCTATATTCTAATTTCCATACAATTGGATTTGATGAACCAAAATGTTGTCAAATGCACTATTCTCATTTTTTCTTTTGCAATAAACTAACTCCATCCCACAAGGACATTGCCACCTTGTAGGTCTTGTTTAATTATATATCTATTGGAACAAACTTTTAATGTGAACTCACATTCCAAGGCCTGAAAATGTGAGGAAAACGAAAAACTGGGTAAAAAGGATCGAACCCACATTCTCTGTCCTTATAATAATATCCATCGCTCTATGAGAACTCTTTCCTAGATTCCAGTAACCATACAATGCTCCTGCATCTAGAAAAGAGGTTGGGAACAAGAACATCCATTTCAAAATTGGTCAACGAAAAAAGATCAACATCACTTCTTTACTGGAACCCATTTCATCTGTAGTAATACACACACACACACATATTAAAGTATGTTTCGTTGTTTCTTCAGGCTGGTTCTGATTTGAATTCGAACCCATAACACGGAGGATGACACAAATCCTATGAAAATTCAGAATGACCTTCAACTTTTTGTTGCATCTTCATTTCATTTAGGGTAATAGATTTGATGGGTGCCCACTGTCGGTCAATATAAAATTCACAACATCGTCAGGCATAACAAAAACTCATTAAAAGGATGTTCTAATCTTCCTCCTAGGCACACCCTAGGTATTAAAGTCCAACATCACAACTCCACCAACAATTATAACTCCAACCATTCTCCTAGACCTGTGTCATTATTCACTTTAGCCTCCTTTGAATGGTATTGTGTCCCACCATGCATCATGTAAAGTAAAAGAACCACTAACATAGATTTATTGATAGAGTTTGTGATTCAATCTCACAATCTCCCCAACATTTAATGAAATCCCTAAAAGAGAAATAATGCCTCAAAAATTACTCAAATTTCATTGAAACAGTGTTCATTACATTGTATTAAATCCTCATTCATGACTCCACTTCTAATCCGTGTAATTATTCTTTTTATTTCCGTTTATTTAATAATGTAGTTTTTTTTTATAAGTTGCAGCTAGTTATATTACTATACAAAAGAAATTACATGTGTAGATTCCATGTCTAGAATATCATCTGTGTATGGATATTGAAACTGTAACAAAATGATTGTATAAGACTACATAAGAGAGACCTTCCCTCGAAGAGAGAAACCAAGTGGAACCATATAAAACTAGAAAAGTACTGAGTTAAGACAAATAAATTGAACTATCATAAGACGGGTGCTAAAAACAAAGAGACATGCAGGAAGAAATCTAAGTCCTTAAGGCATACTCCATGGTTCTTAAACAATGATATAGGTATTGTAAAATTCCTCTTCATCAATAGAAGGAGTAGGATGTGAATTTGAAGGTAGTTGCTTTGTTGGAAGAGGTTCTAGTTTCATCTTGGATGAGCTACCATCCTACTCTCGATCCCCTACATGCTTCATATTCATCTCCTGATTGCACGATGCTTCTTCCAATTGCTGGATAGACATGGTATCTTGCTATTGCGAAAATTCATGTGGAGGATCTTGACGATTTGAGTCCGGTGAAGGCAAGGATGTTGGATTGCCATAAGAGTTTTCTTAATTTATGGAAGGATAAGATAAGGAAGCTCTATTTTTGTCCTAGGGAAGTTGAGCTAAGACGGTCTTCATGCGTTAATAATGGGATGGCATTGTCTTAGGGGAGAGTAGAGCAATGATGAGCCACAACTTCTTCCTCCCAATCATTATAACATGGTGAATACAAAGAGGGATGTGAGTTCCATAGCCTGAAGAAAGACTGCAATGCGACCCAGCACGACCCATCACCTCCTGAAGATACTTCTCCTATGAGGTGTAGCTTGAAGACAACACAACATGGATGATGTATAAACCCATAAATCCAGAACCTTGAAGTATATCCTAGAGTGAAGAACTATTGAATCACATTGAAATGGAGAAGATGAGACCGCGGTGAAGATAACCAACTCCGGAGACCAACTCCATGAAAAAGAACCTGGAGAATTAACAGCATTCATGTTGCCACAATACTGCGAGGTGACATGAGTTTCAAGCCATTCGTCGTCAACATTTATAACCTTGCGCTAGGAGGAGTGACCCATTAAACCGTGGGAATTATGGACATGAAGCCTCGATGTTGACATTTAAAGGGGATGTCCTTCCCTCGACAACACTATACCTCATAACTCCTACATCTGGGGATACAATTTCTCTTGTTGCGATGGTCTTACAATATGCCTAGAGATCTGAGTGAATGGTAGGACTAAAAACTAGACCTTGGAGTTGGAAGTGTGAGATCACTCCTTCATTTGCAATTCTATCAGTTAGGGTGTTGGATTTGCGTTTTACATGTTGGAGCGTGATAGAGGCAGTGATGTTGAGTTCTTTGGTCATTATCTGAAGAAGGAGATCAAGATGCCAACTTGGTGTTAGCTTGGATGTTGGAGCTCCATTTTGAATTTGAGTGGCTACAGAAAGGATAAGCTTTGAGTCTCCCTCTAGGATTAAGGGGGAGAGGTTCCATTATTTTTTCAACTAAAACCTGTAGAGAAGTGCTAAGAGTTATGTCACATTGATGTAGTCTATACCCAAAGATCCATAAAATATTATTAATATTTGACTAGAGGCATCTCAAAAGACTCCACCAAGCCCAGCTTGGTCGAGATTTTCATTTGAGGCCCCATCAAAATTACACTTTATGAAACCAGGAGGAGGTGGAGTCCAGATGTCAGGGTTGGCAAAGGAGAGACGAGCTTGAGAAGGGTTTGGATGAGGATTGATAGAGTGAATGTTTCGATTGTTCAAAACATTAGATTCGAAGGGGTTGGCTCGAAGGTCTTCATCCATATAGGGATGGAGAGAAAGAGTCTCTTGAATGTTATTGTGTCACCATACCCCATAATGTGGATAATGAATTCTTTTTGCTTTAAGAACCTTTGTTATCCTTTCTAACATAGGGCATGGGTGTTAACACACTCTACAACATTCATCCTCGGGATTAGAAATCCCTGTAACAGTTGTTATGCCTTTGACATATCCATTCTATGTCCATAATGGTCATTTTCGCACCAATATTTCCCTTTCTACGCTCCTCCTTCTGTCTTCCTCCCGAATATCGAGAGTTAAAAACTCAAGGTTTCGACGAAGTGAATGGTCCAACTTCCACCTTCCGCACTTCTGCCTTTTCGACCTTAGAACTTGAAAATAGGAACTTTAACATTCGATGGAACGTTCAACAAATCTTCCGCCTTTTGCACTTCCACTTTCCACCTTTCGGCCTCGAAACTCGGGAATCGAGACTTTAACATTTGACGGAGCGTTCAACCAATTTTTTTCCTTTCGCACTTCTGCTTTGTGCCTCCTGGCCTTGGAAATCAGAATTTAACATTCGATGGAGAGTTCATCCAATCTTCTGCCTTCTGCGCTTCCGCTCTCCGCCTTTCGGCCTTGGAACTAGGAAACCCAAATTTTGCTTTCAATTCCTCCTAGTTTTTCGATTTTCCCCTTCCGCTTTTCGTAGTGGCTCAGAAGTCGGAAACTTGACATTTCCTTGGGATTTTCGCTGCTTTTCTGCTTTCTACTTTTCCGCCTTTCGTAGGCGGATCCCAGGGTGCGAAAAACTAACTTTCTACCTCGTTTCACCTGCCCTTTCTGGTTTCCTCCTTCCACCTTCCTTAGGCGGATTCCAAGGGGCAGAAACACTAAATCAAAGGTATTTTGACCATTTGATCAGGCTTCCAGCCTTCATGGACTTAGGAAAAAATGCATTGAAACATACAAGGAAAATATAAATTCAAATGCAAGAAATATTCACAAGTAAACTTCTACTTAAATCATCCACAATCATTCAACATAAACATAGCAATTCATAAGAGAATACATGGCAAAAATAACGTTGAAATACCAAAAATGTTGATGGAGGAGAAAAGAAACGTAATGTAAAATGTATAAGTAATAAATATGAAGAAGATGGTTTACAATAATAATTGCCCCAAGTATTTATACCTTAAGTGGTGAAGAGAGGTCAATTTTCAAGTCACCTCTTAGTTTAATTACAAACATTTACTAAAATTAACCTAGCTTAATATTTAAATTTAACATTTTGTAACATTGCCTTCTCCTTTTAAATTGCTTTGTCCTCAAAGCAGGGTAAAGACAGGTGTTGCTGAACGAATTTCTCTGTTTCCCATGATGCATCTTCTTCAAGGCAATTCTTCCACTTAATGAGGTATTCCTTGATCATTCTAGTGCGTAATCTCCGTTCTCTGATGTTGATGATAGCTTATGGTTCTAAGATTAGTTTCCCTTCTTCATCTAGAGTGGGGAGTGTTGTTTGAACTGGTTGTTGTTGACCCAACAACTTTTTAAGATTTGATACATGAAAGATGTTGTGAATTCGACTTGTCTCTGGTAACTTTAGCTCGTATGATACGTTGCTAATCTTCCGTATAATTTGGTATGGACCATAGAATTTAGGTGCTAATTTGTTCTTTCCTTGTTGTTTAAGTGAAAATTGTTTGTATGGTTGAAGTCTTACGAATACCCAATCTGCTAATTCAAACTCTCTCTCGGTTCTATGCTGGTTTGCATGTTGTTTCATATGATTTTGTGCCATAGTTAAATTATCCTTGAGCGTTTGCATAATTTTTTGGTTGTCTTCTAGTTGATCTTTTACGGCGGGTACTTTTGTGCTTCCTTGAATGATTTCTTTCCATCAGGGTGGTTCATAACTATATAATGCTTGAAAAGGAGTCATCTTTGCTGAGGTGTGATACGTAGCGTTATACCACCATTCCGCGAGATGTAGCCATTGTAACCATTTGTTTTGTTTGTCTGTGACGAAACTACGAAGGTAGGTTTCAAGACACTTGTTGACCACTTCGGTTTGCCCATCGGTTTGTGGGTGATATGTTGAGATCATATTAAGAGTGATCCCTGTTTGCTTACAGAATTCCTTCCAAAAATTGCTTGTGAATTTCGCCTCTCTGTCGCTAACTATAATTTTTGGGAAACCATGTAATTTGTAAATATTTTTGCAAAACACTTCAGCGATTTGTTTAGCGGAGTCAGTTTTCTTTATGCCCATGAAATGTGCATATTTCGTTACTCGATCTACTACCATGAGAATTTTATCCTTACCCTCTGATAAGGGTAACCCTTCAATAAAATCCATAGAAATTTCCTCCCACTTTTGCTTTGGAATATGCAATTGGTGGAGTAGCCCTAGAGTCATTATATTTTCGCTTTTATTCCTTTGACATGTGTCGCATTCGACTACATATTTTTGAATGTCCTTATGCATTCCTTTCCAATAAAACGATTGTATGGGATTGTAATATGTTTTGAAAAAACCTACATGTCCAGCAGCAGGTGAATCATGAGATTCTATCATTACCTTAGTTTTAAACCTTGATGTTGGGTTTAAATAGATCCTTCCTTTGTACCACAAGATGCCATTTCTCCACTCGAATTTTGAACCTCTATTTGGGTCTTCGATTAAAGCACATGTGTTTGGATCTTTAGCGTATTCTCTTCATATTTTGTCCAACCATTCTGGAATAACGATTGAAATTGCATATGTCTAGACTTCATCCTTTCTAGATAGAGCATCAACGACTAAATTGTCTTTCCCTCTTTTATGTAATATCTCCATATCAAAGGTAGCGATTTTTTCTATCCACTTCTGTTGTTCTGTTGACAATGTGTTTTCTTGGAGGAGGTATTGAAGACTGTTATGGTCTGTTCTTATCAGTATTTTGCTCCCTAGAAGGTATTGTCGCCATTTTGTTAAGGCATGTATAATGGCCAGCATCTCTTTATCATAAGTGGACTTCAAACTTTCTCTCTTGTTGAGCTTTCTACTTTCAAATGCTATTGGGTGCCCTTCTTGCATCAAAACTGCTCCTAATCCGAACCCTGATGCGTCGCACTCTACTACAAAGGGTTTTGTGAATTCTAGCGTAGCTAATACCGTAGTTGAAGACATCATTCATTTTAATGTTTCAAAACATTTTTTTGCTTCACTATTCCATTGGAAAGAATTTTTCTTCAATAAATTTGTGAGAGGGGCGGTTTTATGGGCGTAATTCTTTACAAATCTTCGATAGTATCCTGTTAGGCCTATAAATCCCCTTAGTTTCGATATGTTATCAGGTTTGGGCCATTCCATGATTGCCTTGATTTTACTTGGATCAACCTAGACACCTTCCTTTGATATTTTGTGACCTAGTAGTCCACTTCTTCCTTCCCAAAGGAGCACTTAGACCTCTTTGCATAGAATTTGTTTTCTTCCAAAATGGTAAGTACTTGACTTAAGTGTTCCAAATGCTCCTTCCATGTTCTGCTATATATGAGAATGTCATCAAAAAACACTAGTACGAATTTCCTTAAGAATGGCTGGAACAAGTCGTTCATTGCAGCTTGAAATGTAGCTGGAGTGTTAGTCAACCCGAAGGGCATTATTTTGAACTCAGAATGGCCTTCATGAGTGCAAAAAGAAGTTTTAGCTATGTCTTCTACTCCAACTTTGATTTGGTAATAACCAGATTGGAGATCCAATTTTGAAAAGTACTTATCCCCATGAAGTTCATCCAGCAACTCATCGATGAATGGGATCAGAAATTTATTTTTAATAGTTATTTTGTTCAGTCCTCTGTAATCTATGCACAGCCTGAACGACCCATCCTTCTTTCGTACTAGAGCTACTGGAGCTGCATAGGGGCTTCTGCTTTTTGGAATGACGCCACACTTCAGAAGATCCTAAGTTAACCTCTCGATTTTTGTTTTATGGTGATGCGGGTATCTGCATGGTTTGCTACTTGCAGGTTTTGTCCCTGGTTATATTTCGATTATGTGTTCAATCTTTCTATTTGGTGGAAGCTCCATGGGTAGTTCTTGAAACACCTTGTGATGTTTTTTAATCAGATCTTTTATCTCTATTTGTTTGTCCATGTCTCCTTCACACGTTAGAAGCTCCATTTCTTGGCATTGAAGTATGTATGCTGGTGCGCCTTTCCGAAGTAGTTTTTCCATCTGATGTGATGTAACTAACTGTGTCGGAGGTGGTTGGAACACGTATAATTTGTGTGTCTTCCCGAACGACTGGAATTCAATAAAATGCTCTTGGCGGTTTGCGGGGTATGTACCAAAGGTTTGTAACCATTGTATTCCTAATACTACATCGAATCCTCCCAGTGGTACCGCAAAAAAATCTGATTCTAAGTTATATTCTTGCATTTGTAACTTGACTTTGTGACATTTTCCCACATTGTCAATCTTCTTTCCATCTACTACCATAACCTTCATGTTAGGTATTGGACGAACAAATAAGTTAAATATTTTAGCAAGGCTGGCATTAACGAAGTTATGGGTGCTGCCAGAGTCGATGAGAACTGTGACATTATTATTTTTTACATGTCCTTTAATCTTCAATGTTTGCAGTTAGGGGATTCCGGTAATAGCGGCTAATGATATTTTTGGGGTGTCGTCCTTGATTTCTGTTTGGTAGTGTGGTTGACTATCTGCCTCGTTCTCAATTGGTTCTTCGATTTCCAACTCTCCTTCTTCTGCTTCACATGCATACAATTTCTTTTGTAAGCATCGATGCTTAGGATCCCATTTGTCTCCATAGAACTTACATTTCCCTTCCTTTATTCTCTGGGCTTCGCTCCTTCCCTGAGTTGTGGCAGTGTATATCTTGGATTTCCAGTGTATGTTGATTGGAAAGGCTTCCTTTTGGAGTCATCTTTGTCGAAATGTGTATGAGCAGATTTCTTGAATTTTTTTTCAATAATCCTGGCTTTGCATTGTGCTTCCTCCAAGGCAGAGATGTTATGTAACTCTAGTTCATCACAGATGTGTTGTTTAACACCGTGTATGTAGGTTTGTAATCATTGGTCATCGGTTAACTCTGGGACTCGAGTTGACAACGCTTCCCACTCACAGGTGTACTCATCGACACTGTTTTTTTGTTTTAACCTTGTGAGTTTGGAAAAAAAATCTTTTTCTTCAAAACCCTGGAATCTTTTGATGAGGTCATTCTTGAAACTAGCCCAGTTGTGAGAACATATTCTTACAGTGTTCTTCCACCATAAGTGCCAATTGTAAGCATTTCCTTCTAGATGCATGGAGGCATATTTAATTTTCTCACCTTCGTAATGGATGTTGTGGATGTCTAGGTATTCCTCAACTTTGTTAATCCATGCTATGCATTGTCGTTCGTCCCCGTCGTATTTGGGTAACTCGACTTTCACCTGCATTTGGAGTCCTTGTGTATATGAGTTTGAGGACGACATGTTGAATAGAGGATCTGGCTGCTCCGATGTTCTTGGAGAGTTTGGATGCAGGTCATTAGATATTTGTAATATGTCCAAGATGGCGGTTAAAACTGCCCGATTTTTCTTTTGGTCTTCTTGTAGAGTGAGGACGGTATTCTCCATTTGTGACGTGATTTGTGTCCAGTTCGACGTCAAATTGTCACTCATTTGTTTGATCTTTTCCTAGATTTCCTCGTAGTTCTTGTTAATATTCTCATTGATTTGGTCAAACCGAGCATCCATTGATCTTGTGATTGGAATTTTCTCGATGCTAAATGTGGATTTATTTTTGTTTGCGATATGATGCCAACCCGCCACAAAAAAAAATTAATAATTTTAATAATTGTTATTATTATAATATAGTTTTGTTTAATAATAATATTAATAATTAATAATATTAATAAAAATATATTAATATTAATAATTTATTTAATATTAAATTGGTATTGGAGAGGAGGCAGGAGGAGGGGTGCTGGTGAGAGGCGAAATGATGGAGCAGGATGGAGGTGGAGATGGAGTGCAACGTGAGCGCGTGGATGGTAAAGAGGAGGTGTGCAGCAGAGGTGAGATGGTGGTGGACTGGTGCCGAGAGCCGAGAGGCTCTGATACCAATGAAATACTAGAAATGTTGATGGAGGAGAAAAGAAACGTAATGTAAAATGTATAAGTAATAAATATGAAGAAGATGGTTTACAATAATAATTGCCCCGGGTATTTATAACTTAAGTGGGGAAGAGAGGTGACTTTTCAAGTCACCTCTTAGTTTAATTACAAACATTTACTAAAATTAACCTAGCTTAATATTTAAATTTAACATTTTGTAGCAAACATAACAGAGAATACTTATCTGGATGATGAAGTTGTCCCGCAACCAACTATGTCGCTGCAACATTCCTTCCAACCATAAGCCAGTGTGTTCATTTATCTCTCAACACCATTTCCACCCCCAAGTTGAGCATGATTCCAAAAGGAACTAGGGAACAATAGACTCACACATAGCCAGATCATATAACACACAATATAGCCAACCTTCAATTGGACATACCAGACCTTCCAGCCAATCCAACACACAGTTGGGTTAATAGGTTGCAGGATGTCAAGCGAAACACTTGCATTAAGGACCAGGGAAGCCAGCAGATGGGTTTCACAGGCTACATAGCCAAGCCATCTTTCACAGTTGGGTTAAACGGTTGTCCAACCAAGGATTACACACAAGGCTAAATGCACAACAAGATACATCCAAACCAAGATCCAATTGGGTTAAAAGGATAGCAACCAAGCCAATATCCCTTGGGTTAATAGGATTCTAAGGCAGTGGAAAGGTAGAATGATTAAGATAGTGGCTCATTCAATATCTAGGGACACCTACATAAGTTCGGTCTGGCCTAACATCCACAATACCTGCACCCCAACACAAGGGAGCATCCCCTTCTCTACCACGTAGTGCTTTGGGCTATGCCTTCCCTTCCAGTGCTCTTCAGGGTCGTACAATGGGGATTTACCAACCACTCTTATCTTTTCATGAGGTTCCTCTCTACACTAGCTTAACAAGCCCATTCCTCTTATCTTCCACTCATAAGTCTTGCACATCACAATTTAGACCCAAAATAGGGTGCACATCACAACAACCATAATGTAAAACATAGTAAAACATGCTCCCCTCACTCTGTAACAGAGGAGAGCACTACGAAAAACACCTTTTGAAACTCAGGAGAGTAAAACAAACAGGTTTATGAACCAAGATTGATTGACCAACATGAACAACACATAACATAACATGGTTCTCCCAATAGAGCGCGTGAACTTACTCGGGCTTCCTACATTATTAGAATAATGAGTCGAATGGAATCAATGAGTGAAAAACCCCCCTCCTCAACTTACCACCACTGCCTGGGCACACATACACATGTTTTCTTGCTTCAGAAGAAAGAACGCGGCTTCCCAAACTTTAGACTTGCAGTTTTGCTCAAACACACAATCATAATACCATGCCTTGCGCTGCCCAAGGCATTAACTGTTTCAACCAACTTATGGGAGGAATTAATGATTGAGTGCAGAGGACAACAGATAGTTGAGGGTTTATGGGTTTCCCCATTGACATCTGGTCACAGCCTATTAGCTCAGGAGGTTTGACTAACTCCCCACCCTATCCTTGTGATATCATGCCCCCATCTCTTTCACATTGCAGTGCATAGCTAGCTATGGTATTTATTAATTGCATATTTACATGATATCCAAAAATATAAATTGTGACTGACTTAGCACAATGAACCATAGGCATCAACATTGATCACCTATACACAAACCATCAATCAATGGAAGGGCCTTGGCCTTCAGCTCATTTCCATGATTTCATACAATATTTACATCATGTACAATCAAAATACCATGGGGTCAAAACCGGGGTATTACAATCCCCTCCCCCTACAATAGCACTATCCTTAGTGCTCATCCAAACTGAACAAAAATGATACATTGGAACTACCTCAGTGAAATGGATGTGCCAATCGCATGGCATCCTCCATCTCCCACGTAGCCTCTTCAAGACCATAATGCTCCCATTGCACCTTTACCTGTCCTATGGATCGATTCCTGAGCATTGTGACCTTCCTGTTGAGGATGCACATTGGCTCGGTTTGGAACTCTCCCTCGGGTTCCACATGAATCACACCCCAATTTATCATGTGGTTAGGGTCATGTACATACTTCTTAAGCAAAGAAACATGAAAAACATTATGAGCTTTATTGCTAGCAGGTAATGCAAGTCTATATGCAACTGGCCCTATTCTTTTAAACACTTCAAACGACCCAAAATATCTAGGTGACAGCTTGGCACAACTTACAAGCTTCAAGGAACTCTTCCTTTTCCTCACTCTAAGGTAAACATGATCCCGAACACTGAATTCTTTGTGCACTCTATGCTTATCAGCATAGCTTTTCTGCTTGTCCTTGGATGCTTTCAGATTCTTCCTAATATTTGCAACCTCTTGCTCCATTTTCTTGAGTAATTATAAACCAATCACAACCCTTTTCACTGGATTATACCAAGTCACTGGTGTTCTACACCTTCTTCCATACAAAGCTTCATATGGACTCATCCCCAAGGATGCTTGTTGTCCATTGTTATAGGAAAATTATACGAAGTGTAAATAATCCCCCCACTTGGTTGGTTTGTCCATCACAGACATGCAAAGCATATCTTCAATCACTTGATCCACTCTCTCTATCTATCCATCAGTACAAGGATGGTAGGTAGTGATGAAGTTCAGCTTTGTACCTAAATCTACAAACAACCCCTTCCAAAAATTGGAAGTGAACTTGGCATCCCTGTCAGAGATTCTTACCTTAGGAAATCCATGCAATCTGAAAATATCCTTCATGAATATTTTTGCAATGTCATGAGTCTTATGTGTGGACTTAATCAATATAAAATGAGCTGCCTTTGTCAACTTGTCCACCACAACCATGATGGAATCATGTTCTCTCCAAGTCATTGGCAACCTTGTAATAAAATCCATAGAAATAACTACCCATTTCCATTTTGGAACTGGCAAAGGCTGCAACAAACCTGCTAGGTGTTGATGCTCAACTTTCACCTGCTAACATTTCATGCACTTTGAAATATTCTCAACAATGTCCTTCTTCATTCTTGGCCAAAAATACTGCTTTCTAGCTGTAGCAATTGTCTTCTGATATCTTGGGTGACCAGAATATGGATCTTGATGGATCTCATCCATAACAATTCTCCTCAAGTCTTCTACATTTGGAATATAAATATTGTTTTTATAAGTGAGAAGTCCATATTATTCCATTTTATATCCCTCATACCTCTTCTCAAGACTTTGTTGCTGCAATTTGTCTTTTACTTGCACATACATCTCATCTTCAACAGTGTGATTAACCTTTTGTTGTCTCAAATCTGATTGGAAAATACTAAGAGATGCCACATGCATTTCATGCATCTTCCTACTGAGTGCATCAACCACTTTATTCTCTTTTCCCTTTATGTGTCTGATCTCAAAATCAAACTCACATAAAAACTCCAGTCATCAAGCTTACCTAGCATTTAGAGTTGGTTGATCAAACAAATATTTCAGACCATAGTGGTTTGTCCTTATGTAGTATCCCAACTCCCGATATTTTCTATTTCTAAGCAAATATGCTAATACAACTGTGTCACATACCCCAATTTTGTAAAATTATGTAATTTGCTTTATTATATTTTGAGACATTATGATAAATTTAATCCTAAGTAGGGATTGATGACTCAGCACAGTCAACAGTTATGGAGTGTAATTCAGAATATTTTATTAATAATAAATAAATTATGGAGACAACAGCATGGGAGAGCTGTTAAAAGAGGTTACTGGTCAAACTGGTGGATGGAACTAGGTGGAAAGGCAAAAGACAAGTGGCAGCATCCTCAAACACTTCCTAAGT
This sequence comes from Pseudotsuga menziesii, assembly GCA_001517045.1. Classification (NCBI taxonomy): domain Eukaryota; kingdom Viridiplantae; phylum Streptophyta; class Pinopsida; order Pinales; family Pinaceae; genus Pseudotsuga; species Pseudotsuga menziesii. Next base: position 266,197 of record LPNX010104546.1, on the reverse strand, counting down.
TGCAGGTGGCAATTTCCCTATATTTGGGGTCATGATTCCCCAAGAAAGTGGAATATGAGCAGGTGGCTCATTAAATGACAGTTAACCCAACTAAGACCTAGGCAATCTTTAAAAGTACTCAATGAGGAGAGCTCAGGCTGCTCAGATTTTATTCCAGAAAGAATTCATTCAGGTGAATGTGATTTAGGAATTTCATTGAGGAAAGAGGGAAAACAGTAAGGAAGTGTTGTGAGTGATTGCTGCAGTAACTTGATTCTTATTACAGCCATTTGGGCCGAGAGAACAGACTGATAGTTCTGAGTTAATACTGAGTTGAAGACTGGTATTTGAATTGCTGCACCTAGTTCCAGCCGGGGAGACCAGAGCAAGCTCGGGGGTCCTGAGAAGTCACTGTCTGAGCGCTTTCCAGGAATTGGTAGGGAGGAACGGCCTCCCATTGCTGTTGTTGTCCACAGCTTAATCAGGTTCTGTAATTTATTTCTTTATGTTTACTGCATATGAATGGATGTAGGTTATGTTTAGCTGTTTGTCTGAGTATTCAGTTAATTGCAGTAAAGTAAAATCTCAGTATATCAGTAGTTAAATGTGTTAGTAAATTACTATGTTTTTCCACATCTGGTATCACCAGATCGTACTCTAGCACAGTATCTCGGTATTATGAAGTTGAATCCTTCTGAACCGAGTACCTATTTAAATACTTCCATTTAATTACAAGCATTTCATAATCTTCCTAAGTTGTTGTTTACAGTTTTTAAAACCACCTCATGATACTGTATCTTTGTTACAGTAAATGCTAGTTGTAGGGAAGAAGGAAATAGACTAAATAAAGTTGCTGTTCAAAGCTTATAATTGTTATCTGTTAGTTTAGAGGAATTTAACATTCTAACGGTGGAAAGAGATAATGTTGACAGTAGAAATAGTTTACTTAATGGTTGCTTTACAGATTAAAAAAAAGAAAACCCTCGTTTAGTTAGGCTGGATGGAAGTTAAAAGTGTAGTTATATAATTATTGAAATTTTCTGTCTTTATAGATACAGCTAAAACAGCATAGAAAACTGTTTTATATTATCTTATACGACTAAAGAATAGGACTGTACACATAAGAGTTTTTTATATATAAACTAAAACTAAGATTAAATATCTTTAATATTTGAGTTTATTCCCAGTCTTTATAAATTAATATTAAACCATGCACTGGTTAATAACAGTATTAATAATTGTAAAAACAATAGAAGTAACATTATTGTTACATTTACTAATAATGTATTTATGTTACTTAAAGTAAACAATATTACTTAAATATATATAGTATTATTCTAAATACAAACCTAGATTTATTATCTACAATGTATAATTAAATAAGTTTATACATAAACTAATAATACTCTATGTATTATAAAGATGATTTATAACCACTTAGAAACAATAGTAAAATATAATAATAAAAAATACAACAGGCTTATATAAAATAGCAGGTATGCATATTAGTGTTATAACTTGCTACTAAATAGAAGTTAATGTAGAAACCAGTACAGATAACTTAATAATAAATTTTATTTACATTGAGATGAAGATAATACTAACATATCATAACTGTGGTAAGGGTATAAAACCTGCATATTATTTTAGAAATAGTAAAACAAGATGATAACCCTACAGTAACCTCATTAACAAGTATATCAACAGCATAATGATTCTATTCTTCTTTAAAAAGAAAATCAAGCTGTTATCTTAAAAACACAAAGGATAAACAAAGAACTAGTGTAATGCTCGAACAACGAGCTTATTCTTCAAACCATTTATCTTATTCAAAGAACCAACGGAGTTTATAATTTTATAAACTGAACTAATTATTAAATTATGGAATTAGGGTTAAACCCTATAAAATTCTGCTTTTTCTACAAATAAAGAAATTAATGATAATTTTACTTTCAGTCACAATCATAAGATTTACAAATTTAACTTGGGTATTACTAAGGTTTAAATCAGAAAAGAATTAAAGAGGAAATTACAGAAGCTAGTCACAGGTTTAATATCCGAAGATAATTACCAAAATTTATACAAGGTATACAGTAGTATTAACTGTCAATAAATACTGACATCGAGTTATAACCACAGTAAATCAATACAACGGCTTACAGCCTGTTCCAACATTTTAAAAAGATACTAAAAACAAAGGAAGCTACGGCCGGTTCGGCCTCATAATACACCAAGTTAATTACAGACATGGTATCGTACTTACGGCCAAAGCCGTAAGGCTCTTCATACAAGCGGGAGTATAAACCCTAGTGTTTTTTTTTGTTTTTAAAATACAAATAAAACCAACTAAAAACCCTAAAGGTTAAACAGAGCCGAATGGCGAAACCATCGCTTTCTTTCAAGGACTCACACAAGGTGAACCAGCTATGAAGAGACCAGGGCTTACCATTGGCCGTGGTGCTGTAACTCTTATGTAACCGACAGACCGAGAGAAGTGGCATGTATACCTGCAGAATCATGTTTACGATCGAGTGTTACTCTTTGCTTAAAATGCAAAAGATATGTTAATAACCTGTAACTACTGCTGTAACTTTAAAGTAAATGAATTAATAATTACCTGGTAGGATTAGTAACCCTCGCAGTGGTCGACGCGGTCAGCCAAACGAGGAGCCTAAAATTGATGGCAACCAGTTGAAGTATATCGTTCAACTTTTAGCAGCATTTGGAAACCCGGCGAATTGAGGAAGGAAGTAACCCTACAACAACAAACGTTTCCTCCAGCAGCTAACACACAGCCAACAGGGAGTGCAAGTCACGCAATAAGGAAGGGACAAACACACTCAGTGGGGCAGAGAGGAGTAAAAATCGTAACCCAATCGAACCAAGCCCTAGCAATGGCGGATTTTACAGAGGCAAGCCACGAGCTACAGCACTACATTTCCTTTCAATATAATAGCAGAGCCATGGAAGAACTGAAGAAACCGGAGTCCAATGGTAGATCGAAACCATAACAACCAGGTCAACAAGGGTTTGTAGAGTGGCGACCAAAGGCCGGGCATGAAGGAGCAATGCCAAAGATTAGGGTCAGTCAAAGTTATAAGGCGCTAATGCATGGCTAAGGCGTGACCACGTCAGTGCAATAATAATTTGCATGGGAGTGGGTCGATGTCTATAGTCCACGTTGATCATTGCAAATCCTTTTCGTTTCCAAATTTTCTCGTATGGAAACCCCTTGTAGTCGTTAACCTATGCTTTGACCTGTTTCATAAATTACATCAATAACATTAAAAACAACGCATAGAATGGTATAGCATTACTATTATGTAATGTAAACCTTGAGATTTTCTATACGGACTTTAACCTATGCATTTATACCTCGAATAACAATGGTGATTAAAACAACGTTGTATATTACCTTGTTTATATCAAAGCTATGCCTCATAGAGATTAAAGGCCTTGTATTATAAGCAATCAAACTATCAATCAAGATTAAGACTTGAGGGATTTTAGACTTAGAAGGTTTAGAATCTATTTTAAAGAATATAATAACATGAGCATAATGTTAAGTTATAAACTATTCTTTGAATTCATTACTTGTTGTTATAAACCCTAGTCACAAGTAAGACTAGGTAAAGTTATTTGCAAATCTACTACATAGTACCAAAGGTTATAGATTGTTATAGATGGCAGTGAAACTTGTTATATTCCTTCTATGGAAAGTAAGTGTATAACTAAGCAATTTATATAAATTACTATCACCATCTTCGCTAATGGTATAATATGGAAAAACTTATAATAAGTCTAGATTATGATCATCTAGAACTAACGCTAAAGGTGCATATAGTTTTTATCCCTTTTCTGTCTTTGGAGAAAGAGGTAATATCCTTTTTATGCAAACTCTAAAAAGTAACAGAAGTTTTATACCAGACAGGAAGCCTGGTATTTACAAACCAAAACATTTCTGAGTTGGAATCTTTGCACAACACAGTAACATCAAGTAAATAAAAGTAGGCCTGATATAGTAATCCAATATTACTTACTGCGATAGATAAGAAACGTTATCTACTTTTATTTTTACATCTTAGAAATCTATAAATGATCCATTACTCTAGAGAAAATCTTAAAGAGAGTAATAGGAAAAGCTTTACCTTCAAAGGCACGATAAACTGGCTAGTATGCATTAAATTTTACTGAATGTTTTGGTACAGCAAATTGAGAAGTATTACTTTAAAAATTGTTAGCAGTAACTCGAACTTTACCTGTCATCTGTAAGAACAGAAGGAACTTTATGCATTAGCTTAACGCTAAGTAAGCCCCATCTTTTCACGACAAATTCACCTTATGTCACAAACAAAAAACATTCAGTAACTGAAAATAAAATATTCATTAAAGTGAAGTATAAATAAAAGGGTCATTCTATCACAATTTTAGTAGCATTATCTAATCAAAATTTAATGACTGCATTAATGTGATTTTTATGCTATTTATCGAAGTTTTAAATTTTTCAAAATTTTGGGGTTTTTACAAACTGGGCATGCAAACTGCCATGCAAAAATCCCTATTTTATAGCAAAAATTAGGGTTAGGGTTCGTGGGATAGAATGAACACTTACCACTGATAAGCCGGCTAGACTGCTCCTGAGAGAGTATGCAAGCACCGAGAACTGAATCGGAGATGGACAGATGTCTTCTGCTTCCGATGAAACCCCAGCAGCAAGAACCCAAGTCAGAAAAGGGTGACGCTTTCAGTGAAGGAGGTGTTCGATGATGCTGCTGATTTGCAGGACTGATAGCCTTCCCGTGCCGGAGAGAATGCCTGGTACATGCGGAGTTTCTGAGGGCTCTAGGCAGGATAGTGACTTGCTCCAGAGAGACAGCTGCTCACACCCCCTGGATCCCGAAATAGCTGGTAACTGCTCCGGATGAGCACGGACGGATCTGACAATCACCGGGTACCGGAGTATGATGCTGATGATGAGAATGGTGCCTGAGTTTCGTAGTAAAGCTGAGATCTGAAGGCCCAACAACTGAATAGGGATTTCTGGCTGAAAACCCCCCCTTACGGCCTGAATGAGACTAGGATAGATGTTTCACTACCGAAATCATGTCAGCTGAAGACTCTGTCTCCAACCCCAACTGCTGTGCTGCTATCCAAGAGCTCCCAAAATAATAATCATCAAAAGTGAAGTCTCCTTTCGCTTTATCCCTCTTTTATAACTTTCAACTGCGAAAACCCTAATCTTTGAACTAATTAGGTCACTTTATCTTCTAATTTGCAGTTGACTTGAATGCATGCAGATGGAGACTTAAAGAGTGCATGCATCATTAAATAATGCTTGGATGGCATGCACGTCGGTGGCCCTTCTTTACCTAATTATGATGCCCTAGATATTTTATGGATGGCATCATCCCTTAGTTGATTCCCTAGCTGTCAGTAACCGCTCGAACCCACAGGAATCACATAGGTTAGCGGTTTGGGCCTCAAGACCTAATTGGAAGAGGACATTACAATCCTCCCCGCTTGAGATTGCTTGTCCTCAAGCAACTTCAAATTGGGATGTTGCAATACCTGTTCACCTTCCCAGGTGGCATCCTCTAGCAGTAGTTCTTTCCATTGAACCAAGTATTCTCTGATTACCCTGTTCCTAAGCTTCCTTTCTCTAGTCTGTATGATCCGTTCGGGAATCAGTATCAGCAGTCCTTCATCATCTAAAGGAGGCAATTCGGTAGATGGAGCAATGTGTTGCCCAAGGGTCTTCTTTAGATTAGATACATGGAACACATTGTGAATTTTGCTTTCCTGTGGAAGTTCTAGTTCGTATGCCACCTTTCCCACCTTCCTAATTATTCTGTATGGTCCATAGAAGCGTGGTTTTAACTTCTCTGCTCCTTTCTTCTTAAATGAGGACTGTCTATAAGGATGGAGCCTTAAGTATACTAAATCCCCTACCTCAAAGCTCCGCTCAATCCTGTGTTTGTCGGCATAAAACTTCTGTTGATTCTGGGTTGTTTGTAAATTCTCCTTCAATATTTTCAGAATGTCCTGACTATCCTGTATCCAATCCTTAGCCTTAGGAGCCCTACTATCTCCAAAGGCCAAATCTGCATAGTCCAAGGCCTCGTAACCATATAATGCATTAAAAGGAGTCATCCTAATAGACATGTGATAGGTATTATTGTAGCAATACTCCCATAGGTGTAGCCATTTGATCCAGGTTCGCTGCTGCCCTGCTACATTGTTCCTTAAATATCCTTCGATCCATTTGTTGACTATTTCCGTTTTCCCGTCACTCTGGGGATGATAACTCGTACTAGTAGCCAGTTCGGCCCCCACCAGTCTAAACAGTTCCTTCCAGAAGGCACCCGTGAATCTGCTATCCCGATCACTAACAATGGTCTTAGGTAACTCGTGTAACCTGAAGACCTCCCTGAAGAATAACTCAGCTACTTGAGCTGCCGAGTAGTCTGATGATATCGAGAAGAAATGTGCAAACTTGGTCAGTCTGTCAACTACTGCATATAAACAATCTCGCCCTTGGACCTTGGGCAATCCTGAAATAAAGTCCATGGAGATGCTTTCCCACTTCTGTTCTAGAATCGGTAGTGGCTGGAGTAACCCTGCTGGATGGGTGTTCTCAATCTTGTTCTGCTGACAGATGCTACATTCCCGGACATGCTGCATAATTTCCCCCTTGAGGCCCTTCCATGAGAACCTCTCTGTGATCTGCCTGTAGGTCTTTAAGAAACCTTGATGCCCCAATAAAGGAGAATCATGGGCTGCCTGAATGATCTTTTTCCTCAATGTGGATTTTGGAACGAGGTATATCCTATTTTTGTAATAGATGATGTCATCAACAATCCTGTACCTGTCATCCTGAATTTTCCTGTCCAATAATTCGCAAGCGAATCTATTTTTGGAGTATTCTACTAAGAGAAGTGCCCTCCAATCTGTGGATATACTACTGAGAGATAATGGGGTGGGACACCTGGATAATGCATCAGCTACTACATTATTCTTACCTTTTACATACTCGATCTCGAAATCGTAGGCTTGTACTTTGCTGGCCCATTTCTGTTGTTGCTCATTCAGTTCCTTCTGCTCCAGGAAATACTTGAGGCTGTTATGATCGGTTTTGATTTTGAACTTACTGCCCACCAGGTACTATCTGAATTTTGTGAGAGCATGCAAGATAGATAGCATCTCTTTGTCATATATGGAGTAATGGCGCTCGTAGTTCTTCAGTTTACGGCTCTCCAATGCAATAGGGTGATGATTTTGCATCAACACTGCTCCTAACCCTTCCCCTGAGGCATCACATTCTACTACAAAGGGTTGTGAGAAGTCTGGTAATGCTAGAACTGGAGAAGAACTCATAATAACCTTCATCTCCTCGAAAGTTTTTTGTGCTAAGTCTGTCCACGTGAACGCTCCCTTCTTGGTGAGATCTGTGAGGGGTGTTGCAAATTGGGAGAATCCCTTCACGTACCATCGGTAATAACTGCACAGACCTAAGAAACCTCTCAATTCTATAACTATTTTTGGCGCGGGCCAATCTTTGATAGCTCGGATTTTCTCCATATCAACCTGTACTCCTTATGCATTGATTATGTGTCCTAAATACAGCATTTCCTTCATGCCAAACTCACACTTGGACATTTTCGCATAAAGTGAATGTTCTTCTAAAATACTCAATGCTTCGTCCAGGTGTTTCAGATGCTCTTCCCATGTTTTGCTGTAAATCAGGATGTCATCAAATAATACGAGAAAAAACTTACGTAGCTATGCTCTGAAGGTGTGGTTCATGCATGACTGAAAAGTGGCCGGAGCATTGGTAAGTCCAAAGGGCATGACCAAAAAATCATAGTGACCATAGTGACAACGAAAAGCTGTTTTGGAGATGTCCTGGTCCCTTACCCTGATCTGATGGTACCCCGAGCGAAGATCGATCTTGGAGAAGTATTGAGCTCCCCGAAGCTCATCCATGAGTTCGTCAATTCTGGGAATGGGATACCTGTTCTTAATGGTATTTTTGTTGAGTGCTTGATAATCGATGCACATTCGCAGTGTACCATCCTTCTTTTTTACCAGCACTACTGAGGATGCGAAGGGGCTAGAACTGGGCCGAATATATCCAAGCTCCTATAATTCTTTGATTTTTTACTCAATCTCATCCTTGTATCTTTTGAGATGTCTGTAAGGAGTGGTGATGACTGCTTGTGTCCCCTCCTCTAGCTCGATGATGTGTTCAAAACCTCGGTCTGGTGGTCTACCTGATGGAAGATCCCGAAAAACCTTTTCATGTTTCTGTAGCAAGGTTTGAATGTCACTTGGGTGTTGTGTGCTGGTCACTGCGGGTTTCCTGAAGGTGACCAAACATTTTGCAGCCCATTCTATATCATCCTGTCGAAGTACTACCTCCATTCTTTGTGACGAGACCAGTTTTGGGGGATAAGTAGTCATGCCCCTCAAAACTACCCATTTGTCGTATGGCCCCTGGAACTCCATTTCCATTGCCCTGTAGTCTGTAGTGTATTTCCCTATAAAATAAAGCCACTGAACACCCAATACCACGTGAGTATCCGCTACATCCACTACATAGAAAGAGTCTGTCATCTGATAGTTACCTAAGGCGACATTCAATTTTGGGATCTAGTAGTTGCACTCCATGCTGGAGTTCCCAGCTACTGCTACAGTGAATCCTTCGAACTTCTCGGTCTGAATACCTCTCTTGGCTACCCAAGCGGAGTCAATGAAATTGTGGGTGGCTCCCCCATCAATCAATACTCCTACTCTATGACCCTGTACTACTCCCCTAACCCTGAGAGTATGGAATCTTGGCACTCCAGATAACGTAGCAATGACCCCCTCTCCTGTATCCCCCTGGTGTGATTCCTCCTCAACTGCCCATAGTTCTTCTGTGGCTTCTTGCTCATAGTCGTCCTCATCACTGTCTGAATATACCTCAATGTAGTGAGCCTTTGCCTTCCTTGCACACCTGTGTCCTGGTACCCATGGTTCCTAACAGGTGAAGCATAGTTTCTTCCTTCTCAAATCTCTCCTAGTGTCCTCGTATAACCAGGTTTTCTTGGGCACATCCTGCTGGAAAGGTTTCTTGTCCTTGTCCCTAATAGGAAAATTGGTTTTCAGTGGGAATTTGTTTTTGGGGACTAAATCTTGAAGATCTCTTGCTCTGCTAATGGCATCCTGCAGAGTGAGGGGTTTGTAGGCTTTCACCCATCCCCGTAGTGGCTCTGTGAGGGCCTCAGTGAATAACATAGTCAATCTGCTCTATGACACGTCTGTTACCATAACGACTATCCTCTGAAATTCTAAAATGAAAGCTTCTGCACTACCGGTCTGTTTGAGTTGAGCCAACTCCCTGAAATGTATCTTTGGATCTTTCCTGTCAAACCTCTCTATGAGCTTTTGAGTGAACTCACCGTAGGAATGTATGGTGTTGTGACCCAATGTCACCAATCCATGGTACCACCACTCGTGAGCCTCTCCGTCCAGGTGAAGTGTAGCCAATTTAATGGCGTCTGTCTCTGTCATGGGGTTGAGTTGGAAATAGGTATCCAACTTTTGAACCCATATCCTCACTGATCCTCCGCGAGTCCCATCAAATTTTGGGATGGTCAACCTGCCCAAGGTCTTCTGCAGCTCATAGTTATGATTGAAACCCTTGTTGAAATTCCTGGGCCTGTTCCTACTCTTCATGTTGCAGAAATCTGAAAAAGACATGGCAGCATGAAACTCATCCCCTAAGTCTCTGTATTCCTGTAAATAAGCCCCAAAAGGCTCGCTAGGTTCTACCTGCATGACTGGGCCCCCTACTGTATCTGCCAAGAAGTGCGGCATGGTAGGCCTAATAGAGGGTCTGCTGTATATGTGCGGGGTATTATGAATGTTAGTGTACGCTATCTTTCCACTGCTGCTTGTAGATCCTCGATCTACCGGTGAGGGAGGGGTAATGTTGATACCTGTTTTCGATTTCGCTGATAATCTGTTGATTGCATTGAGTACATCTTTTTGTCATTTGGCTAAGTCTTGCAATGCAGAGACCAAGCTGCGAAACTCCATCTGATCCTCCTCTTCTCCCATTCCTTTTCTCCTATCTGAGTGTATACCTGTTTGTTCCATATCTGAATTGGTATCTTCTAGTTGGATATCCACAAATTCCCCTGTGTATATACTATTCCTCCTCCTATAGGTTACAAAAGGGTCTCCTCCTATATTCATCTATGTTTCATCTCTTAAGCCCACAGATGGCCAAGAAGATATCTCTAATACCACTATATTACCCCAAATCCTGATATTTTCTATTTCTAAGCAAATATGCTGATACAACTGGGCATGCAAACTGCCATGCAAAAATCCCTATTTTATAGCAAAAATTAGGGTTAGGGTTTGTGGGCTAGAATGAACACTTACCACTAATAAGCCAGCTAGACTGCTCCTAAGAGAGTATGCAAGCACCGAGAAATGAATCAGAGATGGACAAATATCTTCTGCTTCTGGTGAAACCCCAGCAGCAAGAACCCAAGTCAGAAAAGGGTGACGCTTTCAGTGAAGGAGGTGTCCGATGATGCTGCTGATTTGCAGGACTGATAGCCTTCCCATGCAGGAGATAATTCCTGGTACATGCACAGTTTCTGAGGGATCTAGGCAGGATAGCGACTTGCTCCAGAGAGACAGCTACTCACGCCCCCTAGATCCCAAAATAGCTGGTAACTGCTCCGGATGAGCACGGACGGATCTGATAATCACCGGGTAACGGAGTATGATGCTGATGATGAGAATGGTGCCTGAGTTTCGTAGTAAAGTTGAGATTTGAAGGCCCAGCAACTGATTAGGTCTTTCTGGCTGAAAACCCCCCCTTACGGCCTAAATGAGACTAGGACAGATGTTTCACTGCCGAAATCCCGTTAGCTGAAGACTCCGTCTCCAACCCCAACTGTTGTGCTGCTATCCAAGAGCTCCCAAAATAATAATCATCAAAATTGAAGTCTCCTTTCACTTTATCCCTCTTTTATAACTTTCAACTGCGAAAACCCTAATCTTTGACCTAATTAGGTCACTTTATCTTCTAATTTGCAGTTGACTTGCATGCATGCGGATGGAGACTTAAAGAGTGCATGCATCATTAAATAATGCTTGGATGGCATGCACGGAGGTAGCCTTTGGCCCCAGTGGCCCTTTTTGACCTAATTATGATGCCCTAGATATTCTATGGATGGCATCAGCCCTTAGCTAATTCCCTAACTGTCAGTAACCGCTCAAACCCACAGGAATCACATAGGTTAGCGGTTTGGGCCTCAAGGCCTAATTGGAAGAGGACATTACACCTTAACTCAACCTTTCTACCCATTAAGTAATGCCTCCACATCTTGAGATCATGTACTATGGCTGCAAGTTCTAAATCATGAGTGGCATAGTTCTTCTCATGATCCTTCAACTTTCTGGACTCATAACATACCATGTGGTTGTTTTGCATAAGAACTCCTCCAAGTCCTTAACCACATACATCAGTACACACCACACAAAAAAATAGGTCTACAATATTCAAGACTGGTGCACTTGTAAGAAGATGCTTCAACTGCTGGAAGCTTTCCTCGCATCTTGGTGTCCATTCAAATTTTGCCCCCTTCTTTTGCAAAGAAGTGATTGAATGTGCAACCTTAGAGAATCCTTCAATGAATCTCTTGTAGTATCCTACAAGGCCCATAAAAGATCTTACATCTGTCACATTTCTTGGGTTTGGCCAATTCATAATGTCCTCAATCTTTTCAGGGTCCACATATATGCCCTCCTCTGAGATAATGTGACCCAAGTAGTGAATCATATCTTTGTAAAAGTCACATTTGCTTAGCTTTGCATACATCTTATGCTCCCTTAACAAATTCAAATTCAATCTCATATGTTCTTCATGTTCTTCCTCATTCTTAGAATAAATAAGAATGTCATCAAGGAAAACAAGAACAAACTTGTCCAAATACTTGATGAATACACTATTAATGAGGCACACGAATGTAGTTGGTGCATTTGTGAGGCCAAATGGTACCACTACAAACTTATAGTGTCCACACCTTGTCCTAAAGGTTGTCTTATGCATATATTCATCCTTGATCCTTACCTAATGGTAACCAAACCTCAAGTCAATCTTGGAAAACACCTTTGCTCCTCTCATTTGATAAAAAAGGTCATCAATTCGAGGTAAAGGATATGTGTTATTCATAGTGACTTTGTTCAACTGTCTGTAATCAATACACAACTAACTAGTGCTCCCCAAGGAAACCTGTGTGCTTCTTATCAGTCCATTCCAATGAGGACATCATAGGAACCAAGTGGTAGAACATTCAGATCTACATAAGTGACCAACCCATCCATAACCAATGGAAATTTCTTAACCACTTCGCTCACTTTTCTCTTGGCTTCAGTGGCTAGTTCGACTAACCATGACTTACCATGCTTTAATTTCTTAAAAGCACAAATCTCAACTACTCTAGGAGTAATATAACTGTGATTAGAACTAGGGTCAATCAAAATAGAGACAGATTTCTTATCAATATTACCTGCAACTTCAACTACTGTTGACTGGTGATCTTCCTGTCGATCTTCTAATGCTGCATAAATTCTAGGGACAACCCTTGCCACCTGACCCACAGTTTCAGCTTCTCAAACGTTGTACATTAGCCTTACATACCCCTCCTCATGAGGATAATTCCTATGCATATGGGGTCCTCCACATATCTAGCATTGGAGCAGTCCTCTGATCTCTTTTGGGTCTCTTGTCTTTTCCCCCATCACTATGGCTGGCTGATTTACAGCTTGTGATGGTTTCCTTTGTTGATTTCTGAAGTTAGGAGGTTTGAACCCTTTCTTTCTCTGGTTAAACTTCTCACTCTTCTTATCCTTCCATGCCTTATGATGATCAGGCTTGCCTTTGTTCTGGTCATAACAATACTTAGCTTTCCTTATTGCTTCTTGTAGAGTTCTGGGTTCATAAAAATCAATTCTGTCTTTGTAAGACTGAGGTATCCCACTCAGAAAATGCTAGATTTGCACTTTGTCATCTATGATGTACCTGATATACCTCAACAGCTCCAAGAACTTATTGGCATACTCTTCCATTGTCTGTTGTCCCAATCTCAGCTCATGGAATTCCTTCATCTTGTCATCATAATACCTGTCAGAGAGGCAATTCTGCTTGAAATACTTCTTGAACTGTTTCCACCTGATCTTTCTTTCATTAATTTTCTTCACATGCCTAAGGTGCTCCCACCAATAGGATGCTCTTCCATTCAGATTGAAGATGGCTCTATCTTTCATATTTCCTGAGTAGTCTTGGACTTGGAAATACTTTCTCATCCTAGGAAGCCAAGCTTCAACTTATTGACCAGTCTCTATCTCACCATTAAAGGTAGGAGGCCTTGCCTTCTTGAACTCATCATGTGAACTGTTCCTGGAATGTCTCCTTCTCTTGTTCCTGTCAAAAGAAGAGTCGGAACCCCCAGTGGATCCCTCAGAGTCATATGACCCACTAGAAGATATTTTTCTTCTATTTACCCTATTCCTTCCTCCTTCTGGATTTGTTGTCCTATGCCCGGAGTTTATCTTCCCCTGGATGCATGTCAAACTCTGCAGCATGGATGCATTTAGATGATCCTTCTCTTCCTGAGCTTTAATCATCCTCTCATTATCTTCTTTGTAACTCTGCATCCCCACCCTTAGGCTTCTCATGGTGGCTGCAAAATCTGGGGGAGTCTCATGAAATCTTATTCCATTAGACTATGTTTCATAATTTCCAACTCTAACGTTTTATCCCATAGCATCTTCCTCGTACGCACAGGGATTCTGTGCATCATCCATACCATAGGTTCTCATGGCTGAGCCAAAACCAATTGTTCCCAAACTGCACTATGGCTCTGCAAAGTGTGTTCATTAAACACATTGTTAGATAATCTCAGAATTCAAAAACACTTACCAACTGTTCACTGCAAAAATGGAAACTAATCACCATAACGAAGATTAACATCAACGAAAAAGGTTGATCCCCTAACAGATCAACGGTTGACAGCGATTTCGCTGGGTGAACTAGCGCGGGAAAAGAAAATTTTGTTGTGCGCGATAGGAAACGTGTTTAAATGACCGGTCCTTTCCCCATTGGATATCACTCATTAAGATCGGAGGTGATAAAAGTCACTTTATGGAGCGCGAAATCCTTATACAATCAACTTCACCGTTGATTTGTTGTCCATTCTCTAACGATTTAACTTGGCCCATTTCACGATTTAACCTTGTCAACTACTCTTTCTTGGCCCAGTTAGGCCCAGTGTTGCAACCTCAGCTTTGTTAAACCATAATCGGGGTGTTCTTTTCTTATTTTAACCATTCAACTTGGCCCATTTAGGCCCAGTGATGCAACGAGCAGCTCTAATACCACAATGTTGCATCCCTATACCCCTTAATGTGGCTAATTTTAAAAGAAATCGTTAAGAACCTTTGTTCTCCTTTCTAACATAGGGCATGGGCGTTAACACACTCTTCAACATTCATCCTCAAGATTAGAAACCCCTGTAATAGTCGTTCCACCTTTGACAGATCCATTCTACATCCAGAATGGTCATTTCCGCACCAATCTTTCCCTTTCTACACTCCTCCTTCTGTCTTCTACTCAGATATCAGGAGTCGTTTCGACGGAGCAAATAGTCCAACTTCCACCTTCCGCCTTCCGCCTTTCCGACCTCAGAACTTGGGAATCGAAACTTTAACATTCAACGGAACGTTCAACCAAAATATTTCATCTTCCGCACTTCCACCTTCCATCCTCGGAACTCGGGAATCAAGACTTTAACATTCAATGATGCGTTCAACCAATTTACATTGGTCAACATAAGAAGATCATATCAAAATTAATCATGTTATGGTAGAGAAATGATTGTTACTGTAAATTTATTGTTGATCGTTAGATCTTAACATTTTGAAATTGAAATACAATGACCAACAATAAACTTACGGTATCAATCATTGCTTTTTAACATCTTGAAATTGAAATCCAACAACTAGCAATAAACCTGCAGTATCAATCATTGCTTTACCACATACTGGTTAAACATTACTTATTCACTGAAAGTGGAACCCACTACATCCATAACAAAATAATAATATATACATACATATATACATGTGTGTGGTGGTGGGCTGAACAACTGCTTTGATTTGAATTCGAAACCATAAAATTAACGTTTACATAAATCCCATGGAAATTATTGATGGCATTTGAAAATTTAGAACGACCAAATTCAAAACGACCTGTCGTTTATTGTTTCGTCTTCATTTCATCTCGGGTAACAGATTTGATGGACGCCCAGTGCTTGTCAGTATAAAATTCACAGCATCGTCAGATTCGTCACACATAGAAAACTTATCATTGAGTTATAGAAACTCAGGCGTACAACTGGGCACAAACTCATACAACCAAACAGAATTGATATGGAGAAATCCGGTTATGGAAATGACGGAATATTCAGGTCCTTGAGACCATCGTTGAAGCTCCCAAAGGACGAGAACACCAACATGGTCTCTTTCATGTTTAGAAATTCGGCATCTTACCGTCACAGATTAGCACTAGCAGATGCAGATTCCGGCGAGAAGCTAAACTTCAGAGAATTCAAAGAAAACGTGAGCATGGTGGGTAGTGGATTAAGTCAATTGGGTATTAGAAAAGGCGATGTTGTACTCTTGTTTTCTCCCAATTCTAGTTATTTCGCCCAGTGTTTCTTTGGGATTGTTTCAATTGAGGCAGTGGCAACCACTGTGA
This sequence comes from Pseudotsuga menziesii, assembly GCA_001517045.1. NCBI lineage: Eukaryota > Viridiplantae > Streptophyta > Pinopsida > Pinales > Pinaceae > Pseudotsuga > Pseudotsuga menziesii. Next base: position 250,398 of record LPNX010104546.1, on the reverse strand, counting down.
ATCTGTTGTGTACTGGCATGGAAGTAGCCAAACAGGTCCATTATTCCAAATTCAAACTCATAATAACTGTCCCATGGCTGTGGGATAAAGTTGAAGATATGGGTTTTCCTGCAATACTAATTGAGGGGGAGGGGAAGGAGTCTAGTTCTCCCACTATTTCATTTTCTGAGGTCTTAACAATGGGTTCCCAGAAGAACCCACCTGAGGTTATTATCAAGCAGACGGACACAGTTGCACTGTTGTATTCTTTTAGGAATACTGGGACCAACAAGGCGGTGATATTAAGCCATAGGAATTTCATTGCAGCAGCCTTGATGATGACCAGTTACCATGAAATGAAAGGTGAGAGGAATTGGACAGTCTTATGCGTTCTTCCCATGTTTCATGTCACTGGGCTGGCATTTATCATATATGGGAAACTTTAGAGGAAATGCTATGGTTTCAATGGGGAAATTTACTTTGTTGAGGTTGCTTGAAGCCATTAAAAAATATAAGATAACCTATTTACTTATAGTGCCACCCATTATGGTTTCTATTGCAAAAGAGAATATTGTGGCACAATATGATCTGTCTTCTTTGAAGGAGGTTGTAGGTGGAGCAACACCTTTTCACAAGGATATCATGGAAGAGTGTTCGAAAAGAATTCCACAGGCCACAATTAATCAGGTGCATATCTATATCCATCTTTTACCTATGCATCATAGATAGTTGAATATTTTCATTTACTTCCTCCCAAAAAAAAATTTCCCATGTACTTTAACATTACCTATACAATGTTACATATTTAGAATATTTACAAATTTTTATAGCTTATTTGCTGCAATGTTTAATATTAATCTTTGTGTTTTGAAGTATTAAAATATCCTTAATAGAATGAATGAACTACTGAAGATAAACAATCAAAATCTTGTGCTTTTAAACTATTAAAAGATTGTGTTTTAATAAGTGTTTTTGTTTTTGAACTATTAAAATCTTTTGTTTTAATGAGTGTTTTTCATTACTTACTGGTATAAAAGACATATCAATATCATGTTTTTTTACACACATAAAAGACAACTTTATATATTAAGAAAGTTGTGTCATAATTACAAGACCAAAAAACAGTCCATATAGTCATCCAGTCTACATAGATCCCAAGTCCACACCAAGTATTAGCAAAGTCCTGATCTAAATCTACTAACAATATATACGGAATCCCCTCGAAGTCATCCAACTTAAGAACAAAATAGTCAGCCCAAAAAAGGTACAAATTAACACAAAAGTAAAGCTACAGAAAACATAAGTGACCAACTTCTAATCTAGAATCCCCATGAAAGATTCCCATTCTATGAGCCCATTTGCAGATTTAATTGCCTATTTGGAAAGGCTATCAGCCACCGAATTGATCTCCTGGTAGATATGGTTGAAGGAGATATGTTGAAAGAGACGAATGACATCCTTGACTCGACAAATCCAATGAGATAACTCAATGATATACAAGTGATGAATGTCATTTTACCAGTCCACAATAAATTTCGAATCACCCAAGATCAAGAGAGAATGCAAATATTTATCATAGGAAAACCAGAGTAAGCCCCAAAGGGATAAAAGTTCAACTTTCGTATTTGAGCCTCTACCAATCCCCATCCTTAATCTATAAGAAAGTGCAGGTTGAATCTTTATCACCATTCCAGCCCCACAGATACCACCCTCCTCTGCACCATCAAATAAACAAACAATATTTTGATGTGCTAAAATGGGAAGAGTAATACTTCGAACTCTTCCCTTATTTTGAAAAGAACAGTAAGAGTGTAGCTAGGATAAATCCTTCATGCTAGTTACCATCGGATCCACACTTCCTTGCTGAAATAGGACCAAGTTTTGGGCTCTCCAAACCACCCACAAAATGGCCAGGGTAAAGTCCAACAAATAAGAGGTATCCTTTAAACAAAACAAGATGTTTTCTTCCAGGCTCAACTTATCCCAACAAATAGACAAATGCAATTTCTCACAAAAAATCAGCCAGACGGCTTGAAAGAATGCACACTCACCAAACACATGCTCCACAGATTCTAATGCATTGAAACACAAACAACAACAACTCGAACCCTAAAAACCATGTTTCTAGACAGCACCCAGGTCAGAATCTTATGATGAATGCACAACCATCCAAAACACTTAATTTTTAAGGGCATCTTCCCATTCCACAATCTTGTGAACCACCAAGAAGACTGAGAAACCAAATGTGTCTTTATAATATGGCCATAGACAAAGTTCATTGTAATAGAACTAGACACACTCACTAAACACATGCTCCACAGATTCTAATGCATTCAAACACAAACAACAACAACTTGGACCCTAAAAATCCTATTTCAAGAGAGCACCCAGGTCAAAATATTTTGATGAATGCACAACCATCCAAAACACTTCATTTCTCAGAGAATCTTCCCATTCCACAATCTTGTGAACCACCAAGAAGACTAAGAAACCGAATGTGTCTTTATAATATGGCTGTAGACAAAGTTCAATGTAACAAAACCAAACTTCTTATTGAAATCCCAGACAAGTTGATCACTATCATCCGACAAAGAAATACCTGCAAAGATCATTCCATTGTGGCAAAAGTATCCCATTCCTAAGCCAACTCCCTGCATAGATTGAGGTCCCACGAATATAACCACCGAGGTCTCAAAACCCCCGCCATAGAAAAAAATGTGCTTGAGAGAAAAAATGTTTTTTAGCCTGCAGATGACCAATCAAGCATCGAGAGTGTAAAATTGTAACCCAACCCCACAATCAGATCAATTCCCACAAAGATCTCATTACCTCTACCTGCCTACCAACTAAGGTTAGAAACAATTATCGGCAAAGTCCCCGTCAAGCTACGCCAAATCCTAGACCTGTTCATAGCCTAAGTCCAACCATATCTCAACCAAGATGCAACAGGAAGCCTCCTCAAATACTTGCATCTAATAATCCTCCCCGATAGAACATCAATAGTCAAAGCCCGAAAAGGCTTTTGGGACACAAAGACTTATTGAACAAACTCAAATGCTTAATTCTCCAACCCCGGAACCCTTTTGGCTTGGAAAGACTCTCCCACCTAGACAAATGATACTTTATTTCCTACTTTTTACCGCGCCAGAGAAAACCAAAAATAAGTCTTTGAATAATGATAGTCACACCTCACAAAATATGGCACAAAGAAAACCAAAAGATCGGCACACACTGAAGAACAGAAGTAACAAGCATTAATCGCCCCCCAAGTGATAACCATCGGGATGTCCATCCATCTAATTTCCTTTGAATTTTCACAACAATCCAATGCCAGCCCTTTTTCTTATAACAGTTAGGTATAAGGAAGTATCCTAGATACTTATTTCCACCATCAATATGTGACACCTTGAAAGCAAATAGATTAACAATCTTATCCACCAGGGACTCCACACTACAGTTGTGATTGAAAGAGGATTTGTGTATACTGATAGACAAACCCGAATCCAATCAAAAGAGATTTAACAAACCCTTGATGAGGCTTCACTCAGCAATAGAACCATCACCAAATATTATAACACCATCCACGAATAGTATATGGGTAAGGAAGTGGGCATTTGAAACTTTGACCCCCTTGATCCGACCATCCTCCTTAGCTTTCAGAAAAAGACGACTAAGCCCTTCAATGGTTGATATAAAAAGATACAACGACAATGGAAAACCCATTCTAATCTCGCGAGCACTTTTAAAGGACGAAGACGAAGAACCATTCACTAAAATGGCAAAACTAGTTGAGGAGACACATGACATAATCCAATAAGTAATTTCAAGAGAGAGACCTACCTGCAAAAGGATAAGTTGAAGTAAGGACTGGTCAATATTGTCATACACCTTTTCCAAGTCTAACTTTAGAATGAAAGCACTTTATTTTTTTCATCTTGATTGAGTGTAGGCTTTCTTGAACAAGTCTGGCCGCATCCAATATTTGTTGACCAGGTAAGAAACCAAATTGTTCAACAGACAACACCCGACTCAATACTGATTTCATTTTGTTCGTAATAATATTCATCACCACATTATACATAAGGTTACAAAAAGAATGGGTTGGTAATCATTAAAACTAGATGACTTATCCACCTTAGGATTGAGAGTTGTAAACGTTGAATTTAATACCTCCAGGATTACGCCAGAACGATAATTATCCTCAACAGTCGTCGCCGCCTTACTTCCTAGCAGATTGAAGAAATGAATAAAAAATTCCACCTCTTGTCTTTCATAAAACTTTGATTGTCTCAAGAACCACAACTCCATATATAAAATTCCCAATATGATCACAGTCAACCTGATCAAAAAATCGTGGAAAATTCCTAATAACTTGCAATTGGTTTGAAATGCACAAACCACCCTGGGATGAGTAATGGGCTTGGAAATGTGATTTCACCACCAACTGAATTGAATTGTTATTATAGACCACATTACCATCCACACCATTGGCTTCCCAAATCACATTTGCGAGACATGTTGGCAAACTTATGAAAATACTTTGTGTTGTCATCGCCGACCTTTATCCAGATGGCCCTGCTTTTATGACGAAGAGTTTCTTCTTTGTGAAGAAGTATTTTTTTGTCACGAAGCTTCTAGCTTAAACAATTCCTTCCTCCTTTCCCTAGAGAAGAAAATCTCATCAACAACCCCAGATAAACGCTAAATTTCTTCCTCGATTTCACCCAAAGAGCTTTTAATGTCCTTTTTCATATTTCCCAACAGATAATCTCTTATCTAATTTTGTCCATAATCCACACAAGATTGTTCATCGGAATAAGGTGACGAGGATCCAAAGAGGAAAAAGAGGCCTGTTTCTCCTGAATCAACTGGTTGAAATCCTCATATGTTAGCCAAGTGGGTTTGAATTTGAACGGATAATTAACAAAAAGAGATATCAAAATCTAGTTGAAGAAACACCGCCCGATGGTCTAACAACCCAGAAGCAAAATACCACGACCTAAATTTGCCAAGGAGATCACATAGATTATCAGACATAAAGAAACGATCCAATCACTTCGTTATCCTATTAGGATTATGAATCCTCCCTTGTCCAAATTTGGTCATATGTCTAAATCAGGAGTCATGTCTAAATCGGGAGTCCATCCAGTCTATTTATAGTCATTAGCGCCATTGGGTCCACTTGCCCTAATTGGGGCACATGTTTCAGTTACTAAAGTGTGGGGAACACTAATTGAGGCTTATTGCCACTGATTGCACTTAATTGCAACAGTTTGGGAGCCTCCCAGACCAATCCCTACAATTTAGGAAGCCACTAGGAGTGCCAAAACCAACAAAGGTCAGTTCAGTTCAATTGATGACTAGTTAAGCTAAGTTAGGAGTCAGTTACATTCAGTTCTAGTCCTCTACATTCAGTTAGCGCTAGGTTTACTTGACTACACTCAGGAGGGGTGCATTTCTCACCTACCATGGTCAGTTAGCCTTAGTCAACACTGAATGTAACACTTGAGTTGTGTTTTAGAGCTCTGATGAACTCCGGTTATGGTTTAGACAAGGTCAGTTAACTATTGAGTCCTCCGATAGTGATTTAGACAAGGTCTTAGTTACCTACAGTCAAGTAGAGTCTATCAATTCGAATTTCCTCATGTGGATTCAAATTTCATGTGGCTATTAAAATACATTATACTTCATTGTAATTTATCCGATTACGTTTTTATTAATGAAAGCATTCACAGCTGCAAGCCATTTTTGCATTGTTTCATTCTTCAATTGTTGAGTAAATTGTGTGATCTATTTTGTGAGTTGTGTGTTTTTCCACAGATCTATGTGCTCAATTTAATATGGTATCAGAGCCTCGGTGGACAAGACACCTCTCCTCCTCAGATCTTCAGCTGGATCATTTTTTTTTAGCAAATTGCTCCTTTTAGTACTACACCAGATGCG
>LPNX010104546.1:234133-244177 GCA_001517045.1 Pseudotsuga menziesii | reverse complement strand
ATCCAAATGGGGATCATTCAATCTCCCAAAGATCTAGCTCTGGTTGCAAGAGGAGATAAGGTAGCGAATGACAAAGGGAAGCAAAGGGATGAGTCTCCTGTGAATAAAGAGCAGTCAAAAGAACCTTCAGGTTCGAAGAGAAGGAAGAAGAATGGCAAAGGCAAGGTCCTCTGCTCTTACTGTGGAAGGGGCTTTCATTCAGAAAGCTGTTGTATGAGAAGACAACTTGATGAAATGGCTCTTCTTTTGAAGAAACATAACATTTCTCTACCTGCTAGCGCAAGGAAGGATGACTCTGAAGAAGAAGAAGATGAAGAATACCAAAGGAAAGGCCATGCACTAAAGGCTTGTTGCACATCATCACATGTCTTCCTCATTGATTCTGGAGCTTCCAACCATATGGCTGCATCCAGAGAATCATTCTCTTCTTTTCAGTCCTTTGATGGTCCTAGTATTCATATGGGAAATAACAGTCAAGTCAAAACAAGGGGGAAGGGCTCTGTCAAACTTGAACATGGAAGGTTCAAAGATGTGCTATTTGTTCCCTCCCTAGCTTCAAACCTATTATCTGTCTATCAGATGACCCATATTGGATCTCCAAAGCAAGTGATCTTTGGTCCTGACTCAATGGAGATCACAGATATCTCTATTGGGGGCATCATAGTGAAGGGTACTACAAATCATGCTTCAAAAGAATATGAGTTCTCACATTTCACGCCTCCTTCAGAACTAGTGCACTCTCAGCAGCCACTTGCAAGGGAAGGTAAAATCATTGCATATACTTCTTTTACATCTTCTACTAGTATTGCAGATCCATCTTTATAAGTTTATGACCTTGAGATTCAGGGTGACTCAGATCTAGATTCAGTCCCTACTTCCAAACTGGAAGCTAGGAAGATGACTGGAAACTCCCTGACACTCAGAAAGGAAAGACCTTTGCGTTGGAAAGACCCTTGCGCTATGTCATGCTATCTTACCTCCTTTAGGGAGATGCAATAGACTCCCTATAAGATGCTATATGGCAAAGGCTCAGTCTCACTACATTCAGAAGAATGGATATGATCATACACCTCTTCATTCAGCAAGAGACAAAGGTTACATTCCTCCTTCCTTCCATCATCATTTTTGGAGAAGAAGGAGAAGTCTACATGCCAGGCCCCAGAATACCTGTGCACAGCACACCATGCATGCTGCTTCGCTACCTCATAGAGATGAATATTGCAGCAACATATTTTCAAGTTTTTCAAACTTGAGACCTGATTCTACCTGCTTAGATAGAGGGGGGATTTTTTCCCATGTGGTTTTTGCCCCAACTCCTTGTATTAAGCAGTTACTTTATTTTACTTGATGTAATGGGTGACCTATGGTCTTAGTTACCAGGGCCCACAGATTGCCCAAGTTAGCCTTCATGGGGGGTGTTAGGATTATTAATCCTCCCTTGTCCAAATTTGGTCATATGTCTAAATCAGGAGTCATGTCTAAATCGAGAGTCCATCCAATCTATTTATAGTCATTAGCACCATTGGGTCCACTTGGCCTAATTGGGGCACATGTTTCAGTTACTAAAGTGCGGGGAACACTAATTGAGGCTTACTGCCACTAATTGCACTTAATTGCATCACTTTAGGAGCCTCCTAAACCAATCCCTACAATTTAGGAAGCCATTGGGAATGCTGAAACCAACCAAGGTCAGTTTAGTTCAGTTGATGACTAGTTAAGCTAAGTTAGGAGTCAGTTACATTCAGTTCTAGTCCTCTACATTCAGTTAGCACTAGGTTTACTTGACTGCACTCAGGAGGGGCGCATTTCTCACCTGCCACAGTCAGTTATCCTTAGTCAACACTAAATGTAACACATGATTTGTGTTTTAGAGCTTCGATGAACTCCGGTTATGGTTTAGACAAGGTCAGTTAACTATTGAGTCCTCCAATAGTGATTTAGGCAATGTCTTAGTTACCTACAATCAAGTAGAGTCTATCAATTCGAATTTCCTCATGTGGATTTGAATTTCATGTGGCTAATAAAATCCATTATACTTCATTGTAATTTATCCGATTACTTTTTTATTAATGAAAGCATTCACAGCTGCAAGCCATTTTTGCACTGTTTCATTCTTCAATTGCTGAGTAAATTGTGTGATCTATTTTGTGAGTTGTGTGTTTGTCCACAGATCTGTGTGCTCAATTTAATATATCCCCCCACCACCACAACGACCATTTGACTAAGTGGGAACCAATACCGCAGGGGTGATATCTACCAAATGAACTTCATCAAATAGATTAGAAAAATACTCAGTAGACCGCAAAACAACCCTCGAGAATCGGTCCTTCGAATGGATTGTGGCACGGAAACGGTGGCAGCAGAATGGAATGAACCAGTAATCCAGAGGTTGAATAAAAGAACTGCCAACCTAGATAACTTCAAGTTTCGCGGGAAAATCCTCTCCCACGTCCATTTCCACCAAAACCCTAGACAAGACGTGTTCAAAACCGAATAGCTGATCATCCTCCATAAGGATAAATTTCCTTAGGGCATTCACAATCCCATAAAACCTTTAAGATTCTAATAGTGAACAAGGAAATCGGGTAAGATCCTTCACATATGTCGCTTAACGATGTAGAAATTAAGCCCGATATTAGAACAATTGAACTCACAAAATTGCTTGTTGAATATGCAATAAACACTCAAGAAGGAGACTGAATATGTGATAATCCACAAACTGTTGTTGATATTAATTTACATCAACCATCATTAAATAGATATATGCTACTCATAATATAGATACTCCAAGGATTTGAAAGCTTAAATATGTTATTCGAATCAATACAAAATCAAGCCTACTAAACTAGTCAAAATCCCTCATAGGTGCATAAAGCACTTTCCAAATCAGTCAAGATGCTCACGGATTTGTTGAATGAGTAGGTACAGCTCATAAGTGATGTAAAGTAGACTTTATCATACTTTTAGATGAGGAAAATAAGGGAGGTGAGTTGGTGCAAAAAACAAGGCAGTCTACCTTAAAACTAGCTTTAGCTTTTGCCTTAAAATTGCAAAAAAGTTGGAAACTCCTGAAAAAGCAGAACTGTGCACTTTTCAATCTGGGAAGAATGCAGAGTTGTCAAAACCTTATCCATGATCTTTGTAATTCATTCCAGGAGGCAGTTTGGGCAAGTTTGACCTCATAAATGGAATTGGGTGCAAACTAGCTAGTATAGGACCTAGGAAATTAATCAAAAAGATTAATTATTTTATCCTAAGTCTTGGGATGGGTTTTGATTATTATAAATAAGTGTGACTAATTCTTTAGTCACTCATAACTTTGATCTATATTAATATTTTCCCTTTCTTCCCTCTTCTTATATATATATATTCAAATTACAGATATTACAAGCTAGTAAATAACATCTACTGTGCAAAATCTCAACCCACATAGTTATTAATGGTTGGTGGTATAGGTATTTTAATGGAGTGAGTTATAAATGGTATATTCAATTATTCATTATCGCGCGCGCGCGCGCGTGTGTGTGTGTGTATACCACCAACGATTCATAGCCATGTCCACTCTCCATTGCAATTTTAAGATACTTATATATAAAAAATTCATCAACCATTCATAACCCTTCTTCATTAAGATTTTACATGGTAGACAATGTTTGTAGTGATTTGTAAGTTTACAGTTTGAAAACATGATTGTTAATTGAATGTAGATTGGATAATTAGGAAAAATGTTGTTATCCTCTCCACTAAGATTATGTAATTTTGGCCATACCGAAAGATGAACCACCATTTTGAAAATAAAATTGAAAACACGAGTATTTGATTAGAACTTATTAATTTTGAAAATTAAATTGAAAACATGATTTTTTAATTAGAATTTAATAATAATAAGTTGACCATTTATAATTTATGCATTAATTCATGTATTTATTTATAAAAACAAAATTATTTAAATAGAATGATTCATCAACAATATATTATTATTAATAATTTGAGAAGTTTAGCTTTTTTTGGTATGAAATGGATTATCTAAAAATAAATAAAATTTAATTTAATATTATATGAAAAAAAATTGAAATTTACAAAGATTTTAATGTAAGACATTTAAATATGGATTAAATAAACATAGTTAATATATTAAATTTAATAAAAAAATTAATAATAATTAAGTTAATTTTAAATATTAAAATTAAAATATGATCATTTGGCCCGTAGGGGTGTAGATTGACTGGCAAGTGCCGTGTAAATGAAGAAATGTTATAACAAAGGTCTCAAGTTCAAATCTCACCCCGACTTATCTGTACCCCATGCTTACAGGCTGTGTAGACACACCTAGAGTTATCTTGGCAACCAATTCCCCTAAGAACCCATTTCACAAAATACAATTTGATTAACCGTGATTGATATGGCAAGACTGCGACTTCAATTATGGACACATTAACAAATACAAATATATTAAAATGAGAGGCTAATAAATTGAAAAGGTATCTTAAAATTATGCATTAAAAAAGCATGCTCATTCAAACCTTCATGCGTGATTCAAGAAAGTTGTGACAGAAAGGAATTTTAAAGGTGACGAAAACGACAAACCTTTCTCTTCCATGTTCCAGTAACCAGATAGATCCCCTCAGATAGATTTTAGTACGCTGTGAAGCTGCAAAAGAACGTTGGGCAGAAAAGTCTATTTTCATTTGTCATTATTAATTTTTTACAGAAATTTATTTTATCAGTAGTAAAATTAGCATAATTATCAAATGGAGACTCAAACAAATATGTGAAGTAGAACTCTTACATGTTCACAGGCATAATAATTCTCAAGTGAATCAAATGGCTGAGTGAAGCGACAAGGCTCGATAAGGAGTTTCTCATTCAAAATGGGGGCCTCCCCAAACGAAACAAAGATGTCTCCTGTAGTTGTATTTATGGTGGGTGGTAGACTTCGACACTTATCTCTTAAAATAATGCTCATAGGAATTGATGACATAGACAACATTTGGAATTATCTTCCACATGTGAGATATCGACTTAGGCTTAATTCATATGAGGAAGCTTTAACACTCTATCGTGCTTCAAGATCCCTCTAATGTGTGCCTTTCTTCTTGCCTGTGGGTTCCTATATGGCTTTCATTTGCGACTACCTTGGTGTTGGTGGGAAAATTCTTGTAAACGATTTAGACACAGATTTTTGGCTTGGGATATAGAGGCGGAGGGTAGATCCTAGCTCCTCTTATAGAGACTCAACCCTCTCTCCATGGATAGAGATCTATGGTACTTAGCATTTGGGTAGGTAGAGAGTGAGGCCCTTGCTACAATTAATGTTTGTGGGAAGTTTTATGCGGTTTTGGTGTTAGGTCCCTAATGTGGTCATTTGGGTAGGTAGAGAGCAAAGCCTTTGGTACAATTAATGTTTGTGGGAAGTTTTATGTGGTTTTAGTGTTAGGTCCCTACTGTGGTTTGTCTTTTGACAGTGCATTACAAAATGACAATTCACACAGTACTCTACTTTACTATCTTTGCTAATTAACAGAGACTAGAGGCTTACATGAGTAGAGGATCCATGTGGCTTTGTCAAAATTACTTTCTCCAATCCACTGGAATCCCCAACGACATCGACATAGACTCCAACACCTTTATCAACCATCATTGATCTAACTTCCTTGGAATGGTTCCCAATACCATCCATTGGGTAGATTGTATGATCATCGTGTTGGGCACTAGGGCAGACCCGAGTTAATTCTTATACGTCGCACCAACAAAGACCCACCGTGTTGGCCCTTTCGGCAACAACCTGCGCGCAGGTTGCAGTCTCACCCGAAACAGCAATGGGGTGCCGCAGAATCAGGTTTCTGCATGCAGAGAGGGGCATTACTGTACCTTAGCCTTTAAAAGCAACTATTAACCAACACCAGTAAACTTTATCAGTCATTCACATATTTCTTTGCAGCACAATAAACAAACTAAACTCGCATAACCCACTACAGGGAATTCACAGCGAAGCTTATTACTAGCAGTGATCTTATGTTATCAGATGTATTCAGTTTAATGCATGAAAATAACAGAAACAGAAACAACACAATAAAACCATGACACCAAATATAACGTGGTTCACCCCCAGTGTAGGGGCTACGTCCACAAATTGCGTTTTATTCTTCTTTCCTCAAAACCACAGTTGATCTGTGCACTCAGCTGCAGATCCCTTTAGTCCTCAACAGCCGCGCACACAGCAGCAGGCTTCTGCGCACACAGCTGCAGATCTTTCCTTCTCTTCTTACAAAACCCTCTGCGCACACAGTTGCAGAGGTCGTCCATGCACACAGCTGGGACTTTATCCTTTCCTTACAAAAACCAACCTTACTTCGCCTTAGTCTTTCTTTACATCAAAAAGCCTAGCCTTTCTTCTTTACACAGGCGCTTATTTATACTGCGCATTTTTACAAAACCATGGTCTTAAACCATGGGCACCCAAAAACCCTAAGCCCTGGATTTAAACCATGGTTATATTACAAAACAGAGGGTTTTGACTTACCCTGACACCCCTAAGACTATTTTGACCCATAACTCCGCTTACAACTTTTCTAATTACCCGCGGAGTTACCCTACATGGAGTATGCGCCCCAACACATCGTGTCTATTTTATCGAAGCTCACCATACATGGTTTCCTAGGAAAATAGACAATTCACCGTGTTTGAGGAACAATAATAGATGATTCATTGTGTTTGAGGAACAAAAATAGACAATTCATTATGTTTTTCTTGGAATGAATAAAATAATTGTAGCCAGAGGTCGATAACATTTTTAGAATTACGTAGGGGTGGTCGCTTTCTTTTTGGTTTAACAACTCGGATCTAACTATACTGGTCTAGAACACACCGATCTCCTGTGTTCTGACTATATCGGTCTAGAAGATGGTGATGTCCTATGTTTTTTGCAACTTCTAGAGTCTTTGGAATTTACATGTTGTGAAACATCTCGATGGCATCTTTAAAAATTACTTCTACTAGATCGTGTCAAACTTGGGAGCTTATGAACCCACTTTCTGAACTGTGTAAGCTGAACGCCATTTGAGTCTTCTCTAGTCAGATCTACAGGTGAATCATAAGAATAGTATAGCATTGTGGAGACATTGGTATTCAGGCTGGCAGAACCCAACAATGATATAAAGCCTCTTGAGAATTTTAACATAGAGGATTCAACAGCTTCTACTCCTTCTCATGTGGCTTATGCTTCTGCGTGGATTCAACAACTTTCTGACTTCCAAAGCATTTTTGAGATCTGCAACAAGTCATGTGCCCCTTCCTTAATGACGATGGGATGTGCATTAACCAATTAAATATCTATGTTTCTCATAGAAAGATTGTACATTAACCAAGTTCTCTTATGGAGGACGAGGATATATATAGAATATAGAAATATAGTTCACATATGAATGAAGTTGAAGTTATGTGGCACTATTGTGCCATCTCCATAAAATCCAGATCCTTGTTCGTCACTAATGTTACTTGAGGGGTTTTATATTGGCTATAGGGTTCTATTATTTTGCATTTTGGAGTTGACTAATCATTTTAGTTTTGGACTTTTCCAATCACTTAAACCCAAATTTGATGACGAATGGTTTAAATTTGATGACGAAATATTCATTGAAATCATATATATCTATATGATGGGATAACTCTTATTATGCCTAGATGGGGTCATATAGCCACGGCTTGGTTGGATTAATCTGACTATATACATCAATTTTTTTTTAATCTAAGTTTTCGCCAAAGTTCAGGCAATCGTTGTATCATGTTAGACATGATTAATTTGACTATATGCATTAATTTTTTTAAACCTAAGTTTTCTCCAATGTTCTGTCACCGGTGCATGATGTGAATATTATTGAAAGAAAGCCTTTTGACAAGTGTCTTGCTTACACATGTACACTTCAATGTGAGCAGGTCTATATGCATTTATCCCTGCGTTATGTACAGGTCCTCCCCATGTGTGTTAATGTTCACGTACAACTCTGGAAGCTGTCCAAAATCTTCCCATTTATCATTGCCATAGTGTAGTATCAATTTTTTTTTAAACTACCAATTGTACCTAGGGGTGCAATAAAAAAACGCCGTGTTGCAAGCTAAGCAAGGAGATGTAGATATATACAACAAGACATTATATTCTTCACATAATTGGCCATTACACCAGCTTAGATCTAGCTTTACCCGGCTCTATCATGCGCCGAGAAGGATCAAATATTTCTAGGTGCAAACCCTTTTTTGGAGTGCAATTGTTGAAGCAGGGTTTGCACCTCGAAATATTTGATCCCTCTTGGCGCATGATAGAGCTGGGTAAAGCTGCATCTAAGCTGGTTCTAGTCGTGGGCGGCAACATCAATATTTTAGATGATTTACAGTATGTATATGTTTTTAGTTATTTTTGCAATTGAATTTTACAGTAGAATATTTTATAATCCAATTTTTACATTATAAAATTACATGAAAGAAGCTTAAGAATAACAATGTAACAATGTAAGAAGGTGAATAAGAAGAATGTGATATGATAGAGATATTGTTTTAAAACAGATATATTTGATATTCATATTGAATATAACACATATTACAAACAAACAATAAAACTTATGTGTATATATATATATTTGTAAGTAAATCCAGCTTATCCAGAATCCAAAGAAGCAAATTCTAATTAGATGCCACCTCGATACAAAGAAGCAAATCCAAGAAGTCATTCAGAGAAAACATACAAGTCTTATACAGTAATTCAATTATACAGTCTTTTTCTGAAAAAGACTATATATAAAGAGAAACAAATTTATATAATTTCTCTTGAAGTGAAAGTCGCAGATTGCAGATAAAGAGATAATGTGCTTTGCTGGATCTAAGCTGGAGATCAGTTCATAATTGCTGCATTATTAAAAGTGAAAATTGTAGAAGAGAAAATCCAGATGCCAAAACAAAAACAAAATCCAGAAATTGCAGATGGAATCTGGTGCTTGCAAATGCCAGTTTTGACGGCTAGGAAATCGGCGGCAGAGAGCTCGCCTCGACTGAATACCTGATGCCGAGTGCTTGCCTCGGCGGAATACCTGATGCCGGAAATATGAACCACGTGTCCGGCAGAGTCCTATGCCTGCTAGGAGCCTGGGACCCAGGCCCTGATAGCCGTCAACTCTAACTCTCTTTCGAGGTTATGGCATTACTGTTTTTTTAGCTTTTGATATTGACAAATCAATAACTTTGTTATTTTTAAGTAAACTCAACCAATTATGAAAGGGGCATCAACTTTTCTCTTTTAACGGAATGATTTTGACAAGTGAATTTAGAGGAAAGATTCTCTCAAGTTACGCATCAATTTCTTTTTATAAAGTTAATCCATTTATGATTTTCCACTTATCGGAGTGCTTTGTCAACTTTCACTTGATGTGGGTTGATGGAGAATTTCTCTGTTTTAGAAAATTATCACTTGATGTGGGTTGATGGAGAATTTCTCTGTTTTAGAAAATTATAAAGTCATTAAAAAACTGCACATATCTACCAATTACTTTTTGTTACCAAACATTGCTTCAAACTTAAGTAATCATCAAACATTATTTCCATTTTTGTTGTTTGCCGATCTCAAGACATTTTCTGAAGTTGGGATCGCTAATTCGCATGAAAACAGCTTAGATTCTCAGTTGAGTTTACTCAAGCAGCAAAGCGAGGCAACACCGATTGGTTCTCCACATGCATTTGCAAATCCCAGGTTTTAGACAGCTGGAATGGAGCATTCAGAGAGCTATACTTGTGTTACATCCCATGCTCCAAAATCGACCACAAAACACATATATACTCATTGCGGTATCGAGCGTGAAACTGTACAATACGCTGTTCAAAAGCAACATGAACATGGACTATGGGATGTCCCATCGCCACCTCGGAGCTATTCAAACGTTCAGCATTTTCTCAGCGTTTGCTATCTCTGCAATCAGCAATTGAACCATGGGAAGGACATCTACATGTACAGGTTATAATTATTCATGCCATTGCTTTTGTGCTACAGATCGCTTTTAA